>JADRCD010181435.1:0-32964 GCA_019843815.1 Montemys delectorum
ATGGTGATTGTATATGGAGATTATCTCAGGTCTATGCTGATTTGTATTCATAATTAAGATTTTTGTGTTACAAGTTTTGAATTATATTTGACATGCCACTTCACACTGTGAGGTTATTAGAAAATGATAGTTACCAATATTTATACCACATGTCTTTGTTGGGGTTTTACTGCTGTGAACAGACACCATGACCAAGGCAAGTCTTATAAAGGACAACATTTAATTGGGGCTGGCTTACAGGTTTAGAGGTTTGGTCCAGTATCATCAAGGTGGGAGTATGGCAGCATCTATGCAGGCATGGTGCAGGCAGAGCTGAGAGTTCATCTTTATTTGAAGACTGACAGTGGAAGACTCCCTTCCAGGCAGCTGGGGTGAGGGTCTTAAGCCCACACACACAGTGACACACCTACTCCAACAAGGCCACACCTTCTAATAGTGCCACTCCCTGGGCCAAGCACATACAAACCATCACAAAGAGCTAGTTTTTCTTATTTTTTTGTAGGTTTGACTCTGTTTTTGTCTCAAAGTTTTGAGAGTCCATTTTCTCTTGAAGGCAGTTCAATGTCATATGTCCTGGGGTAACTTATATATGCCGGGGATAACTCATATGCCTCAGACTAACTCGTATGCCTCTGAGGTAGCTCATATTCCCCTGGGATAACTCCAATGCCCCAGAGGTAAGTTACATACATGTGTGCAGGTTTTCCTTGTGTTTTCTCTTACTTCTTGCTGTCTTTGGAGTAATTTTATATGATAAACAGTATTCTTTATTTTACAAATGAGGAAGTGTGAATTAAAGAGGATTAGTAGAAAGTCTGCTTAATAATGCTTAGTGAGTAACTGAAGAAGAGACTCTGTTTTTCCCGTTACAGGGTGTTCCTGTAGTAGGTTTATTAGTTCTAACTGAAGAAGAAAAACTTGAATTTGTAGCTCAGCCATATACATTACTTTGTGCATAAATATGACAGTTTCCTTTATTTGAATGCCAAAGCTTTATACATTTAGTTAAATTTGAATAGAAACCTATTAGATAAATTGAATAGACTTTTCTACATATGTGGATCTCTACATTATATTAAAGCTCTTTATAGTAGCCATTTTGATACAGCTTATATACCACACATTTATTTATATCCTTTCATTATTGATTGACACAGAGTTTCATCTTTTCTAGTTTAGAACTTACTGTGTAGTTGAGGATGACCTTGAATTTTCTTATCCTTCTCCCTCCTGGTGCTGGGATTCTTGGAGTGCATCACCTCACCTGCTTTGTGCAGTACTCAGGGGTGCACCTAGAGCTCTATACATGCCAGGCAAGCACTCTACCGACAGAACTACACCCCAGCTCCAGAGTTTATTCTTTTGAAATGTACAAATGAGAAGTATATGTTCTTAGCATTATGCAAGTATTATTGTTCTCTAATTCTGGAGTGTGTCTCTCTCCCATACCCATATTAGCCTATTGGGCCTCTGTATTAGACTGTCACATGGTCTGGTGACTTCATAGAGATCTGAGTTCTTAGTTCTAGAGATGGGAAGGCAAAGATCAAGATGCCAGTGGTTTGTTTCCTAGCAAGTTTTTCCCTCTGGCTGTATAATAGCTGATTTCTTCTTGTGTCTTTACATGTCTTTCCACTATGTGTGCATATGAAAAGTCTGTGGTGTCTTCTTTGTGTTTCACTGTATGTGCACTGAATGAGAAAAAGAAATAAAAAGGAAAGGAGAGGACATGAACGCTCCTAGGTATGGTGGAGGCAAATGTTTATTATAGATGTCTGGGAGGGGGCCAGAGGCTGACACATCTGGGAGAGTCCAGTTTGGTAATGACCCTAAACCATGTGGGAAGAAGCAAAGCAGAAGGAAGAGAGGAAAACCAAGTACAGCAGCTAGGAGGCCAGACTACAAAAGGAGCAAAAGGGAGGGCCAGTAACCAGATGTCTGCATTGTAAGGAAGAACCTCTGGGGGAGAGGGTGGAGTATGCCAGTCATACACTGTTAACAGGTCAGACTAATGGAGGCTAGGTCTGCTTTGAAATGTTAGATAGGCACTTAGCTACTTGTCCTGGCTTTGAAATTTAACCTGCAGGACACAATATCTGCCCCAACACTGGAAGTAACTGGGACCCAGGAACTCTGCCAGACCATTGGCACGGGTTCCTTCTAATCTGGGCCTGTGCCCTGAGCAGACCTTGGGCTTGAACTCCATAGTCAGTCCCACAACACTCAGAAGAAGCTCCACACCCTGGAGCTCTAACATGCCCAGGATCATAGGATCAGAGGTGAGGAAGACACAACATCTGCCCCAACACTGAGGAGTAACTGGGACCAGCAGGACCCAGGCACCCAGGAACTCTGCCTGACCAGTGGTATGGGTTCCTTCTGGTCTGGCCGGTGCCCTGAGCAGACCTTGGGCTTGAACACCATAGCCAGTCCCACAACACCCAGAAGAAGCTCCACTCCCAGGTGCTCTAGCATGGCCAGGATCCCAGGATCCTGGGAGCTTGGTCACACCAGGATCTCAGGGTCCCAGAGATAGCTTGACTCCCAGAAGATCTAACACACCCAGGATCTCAGGACTACAGGATCCCAGAATCAACAGGATCACAGAGACAGCTGAACTCTGACGAGTTCTGACACAATCAGGATCACAGGAAGGACAGGCTCCAGAAGAACATAACCAAGGTTACTTGGCATCATCAGAATCCAATTCTCCCACCATAGCAAGTTCTGGTGATATATACCATCACACTGGAAAAGCAAGATTGAGATCTAAAATCACTTCTCATGATGATAATGGAGGACTTTAACAAGGACATAAATAACTCCCTCAAAGAAATACAGAACACAGGTAAACAGCTAGAAACCCTTAAAGAGGAAACACAAAATCCCTTAAAGAATTACAGGAAAACACAAACAGGTAAAGGAAATGAACAAAACTATCCAAGATCTAAAAATGGAAATAGAAACAATAAAGAAATCACAAAGGGAGACAACCTAGAGTTAGAAACCTAGGAAAGAGATCAGGAGTCATAGATGCAAGCAGAATAACCAACAGAATAGAAGAGATAGAAGAGAGAATCTCAGGGGCAGAAGATACCATAGAAAACATTGACACAATAGTCAAAGTGCAGAATGCAAAAAGCTCCTAACCCAAAACATCCAGGAAATCCAGTACACAATGAGAAGACCAAACCTAAGTATAATAGGTATAGAAAAGAGTGAAGATTCCCAATTAAAAGGCCAGTAAATATCTTCAAGAAAATTACAGAAGAAAACTTCCCTAACCTAAAGAAAGAGATGCCTGTGAACATAAAAGAAGCCTACAGAACTTCAAGTAGACTGGACCAGAAAAGAAATTCCTCTTGTCACATAATAATCAAAACACCAAATGCACTAAAAAAGAAAGAATATTAAAAGCAGTAAGGGAAAAATATCAAGTAACATATAAAGGCATGCCTATCAGAATTACACCAGACTTCTCACCAGAGACTATGAAAGCTAGAAGATTCTGGGCAGATGTCATACAGACCCTAAGAGAGTACAAATGCCAGCCCAGGCTACTATATCCAGCAAAACTCTCCATTACCATAGATGGAGAAAACAAGATATTCCATGACAAAACCAAATTTACACAGTATCTTTCCACAAATCCAGCCTTACAAAGGATAATAGATGGAAAACTCTAACACTAGGAGGGAAACCACACCTTAGAAAAAAAGCAAGAAAGTAATCTTTTTTTTTTAAGATTTATTTTTATTTATTTTATGAGTACATTGTAGCTGTATAGATGGTCATGAGCCATCATGTGTGTGGCTGCTGTTGATCTCAGGACCTCCGGCCCCACTCACTCCCCACTCTCAGCATTGGACGGATCATGGAAACAGAAACTAAACGGAGACACAGTGAGACTAACAGAAGTTATGAACCAAATTGATCTAACAGATATTTATATAACATTTCATCCTAAAACTAAAGGATACACCTTCTCAGTACCTCATGGTACCTTCTCCAAATTTGATCATATAATTAGTCACAAAACAGGCCTCAACAGATTCAAGAAGATTGAAGTAATCCCATGCATCCCATCAGATCACCATGGATTAAGGTTGGTCTTCAATAACAACAAAAATAAAGGAAAGCTCACATACACATGGAAGCTGAACAACACCCTACTCAATGATAACTTGGTCAAGGAAGAAATACAGAAACAAAATTACAGGCCTTTTAGAATTTAATGAAAATGAAGACACATCATACCAAAACTTGTGGGACACAATGGAAGCTATAAGAGGAAAACTCATAGCTCTAAGTGCCTCCAAAAAAGAAACTGGAGAGATCTTACACTAGCAACTTGACAGCACGCGTGAAAGCTGTAGAACAAAAAGAATCAAATACACGTAAGAGGAGTAGATGGCAAGAAATAATCAAACTCCGGGCTGAAGTCAACCAAACAGAAGCAAAAAGAACTATACAAAGAATCAACAAAACCAGGAGCTGGTTCTTTGAGAAAATGAACATGATAGATAAACCCTTAGCCAGACTAATCAGAGGGCACAGAGACAGTATCCAAATTAATAAAATCAGAGATGAAAAGGGAGAGATAACAAGAAAATATATCTTAAGATAATTATTCTGTTTGTTGAATATTAACAGTTGAAAACATTAAAATCATGTTCGACAAAAACAAAAAATAAATAAACAAAAAATAAAAGAATTTTAACATACTCATGTTTGGAGGCCAGAGATTGATGTTAGATTTCTTCCTCTACTGTCCTCTTAAAAAATACAGTTTATTTAATTTTCTGTATATAGGAGTTTTATTTAATTTTCTGTGTATAGGAGTTTTGTCTGCACGCATGCCTGTTCACCCTGTATATGCAGTGTCCATGGGAGCCAGAAGAGAGCAATGGATCATCTGGAACTCGAGTTGCAGATGTTGTTAGTTGCCATGTGGTTTTGGGAATTTAACCTGGGTTCCCAGCAAGAACAAGCTGTGCCCTTAACCACTGAGCCATTTTTCCAGCACCCATCCAGTTTGTTATTTGTGGCAGGGTTTCTCACTGACCCTGGAGCTCTCTGGTTCATCAAGAGCACCTGGCTCCACGGATTCTTTCTGCTTTCACTGCATGGACTGTAAACACAGTCCTCCATGCCTGGCTGTGTCTGTGAGATCTAAACTCAGGTCTTTATGTTTGGGCTGAAGGTACACCTCAGTCTTCTTCCTCCTTTGGTAGGGACTCCAGTTTCATTAGATTAGTGTCCCATCCTTAGGACATTAATCTTGATTTCTCCACTGGTCAGATCTCGTTTTTAATGGACATTTTCAGCTTATAGACTTCATATAAGAGTTTTAGGGCATCTTTCTGCTCATAGTAGTATTCATGGACAGTGATCTCCTGTCCTTTCTTCTCTCTAGCCCCTGCCAACACTAGCTTGCTTTCTGTTTCTGTCTGCTCATCTGTCTGCTTATTTCTTGTAAATATAATTATAAACTGTATGGGGAATTTTTGGTGTGGCTTCTTCACACAACATGTTTTCATGGCTTATCAATATTCTAGCATATATCAAAGTTTATTGCTATATATAGCCAGATGATATTCCACTGAATGAATATGTTACTTCTTAAATGGTTTGTCAGTTGATGAACATATGGAGTACTTCTACTTTTTTTTTTTTTTTTTTTTTAAAAGAACAGCTTTGCTGGTTAGTGGTGGTGCATGCCTTTAATCCCAGCCCTTGGGAGACAGAGGCAGGCTGTTTTCTGAGTTCGAGGCCAGCCTGGTCTACAAAGTGAGTACCAGGACAGCCAGGGCTACACAGAGAAACCCTGTCTTGAAAAACAAACAAGACAAAACAAACAAAAAAGAACAGCTTTATTTGATTCAACTTCCATATTATATATTTTATCCAGTGTATAGCCAGTATACAATATACTAATGAATTTGCCTGTTGTACAATTCAGTGTGTTCTGTTATAGTGATAGGTATGTGCAACTTTCCTCAATAATTATTAGAATAACTTTTATCATCCCGTCCCTGTCTGTCTGTCTGTCTCTGCTCTACCCCTGTGTGTGTGCATATGACAAAAGGAAGCTTAACTACTACTCACGTTTATGAAGAAAATTATTTACAGGTCATTAGCAGACTTAAAACAGGAAGACAAACAGTGAAGTTTCTATCTTTGTACATAGAAAGTCTGCTTTAACAGTTCAGAGCCAGCACCATTCCCAAACAAAGATGTTTCCTCGCTCTCTCATTGCTTCCTGTCTTTCTACTTCCTTCTTTTCCTTTCCTTCTCTTTGGCTCTATATTCTTCTCCCCTTCCCTCTCTTTCTCCTCCTTTCTGGTACTGGATATTGAGCCTAGGGCCTCACACATGGTAGGCACATTCTGTTCCACTGAGCTGCTCCATTGGCCTGCATCAGTACATTCTGCCTCATTAAAATGGTCAGCTGTTTTTCTACCCAAAGTCACAAGTGTTAAGACAACACATGGGAGGAGTAGAAAGTATGAACAACATTTACACTTGACAATGTATTGATACATCCAATAGGGTAGTGGGTCCTAACGCCTTGGAGCGTCAATGATCCTTTCACAGGGGTTACCTATGATGATTGGAAAACACAGATATTATATTATTTTTCATAACAGTAGCAAATAGAGAAAGTAGAAAATAATTTTATGGTTGGGGTCATACAACTTGAGGAACTGTTTTAAAGGGTCACAGCTTTAGGAATATTCAGAGTCACTGCCCTAGAGATTATTCATATAGTTAATAAATATGTGAAATATATATATGGAAGAATGTATTGCGATGTCACTGACACGCCAATTAATTACTGACAAGTACTGAAAGGATCGCTGAGATCGCTGCTTAGCATCTGTTTGCTTTGCTAAGGAAGCATTAGCTGGAAGTTAAGGGAGAAGAATGAAGTTCTATGCAGTACTCATTTCTCTCTTGGAGGCCACAGAATCTCTGTCAAGGCCTCTATCCTGCCTCTTGATTACCACTTCCTCAGTCTTGAATTGGTGATTCCCACTGTTGCTTGTCTGAGCATGTACACTGCTGTTTTCAGATTCTGTGCAAGTCTTCTTGAATGGCTCTTCATGTAAGCATCTCTTCTCTCAGAAGGATGCTGGCCCTGACTTACAACTGGAAACCAGTGCTGCAGAGCAGGTTATTGTCTCTCCACAGCACTGAGCACTGCTTCCCTGGCAGTTCTTATGGTTGGCACAGTCCTGGACACAGCAGGATGCTCAGCCACATTGTAAACTTCTGCTTGGAAATATGGTAATATTCCTCCAGTGGAGGTAATCAAGAGATCTGCAGCTGTGGCCAGGTGCAGCTGTGGCCAAGTACAGCTGTGGCCAGGTGCAGCTGTGGCCAAGTACAGCTGTGGTCAAGTGCAGCTGTGGCCAGGTGCAGCAGTGGGTGCAGCTGTGGCTGAGTGCAGCTGTGGCCAGGTGCAGCAATGGGTGCAGCTGTGGCCAGGTGCAGCAGTGGGTGCAGCATTGTCTTTGGCTGAGACTCCACTGTGCTGTTGTTTTAGTCAACTTCTTGTTACATATGCTTTGAGTCAGTAAACATGTATGTTAGCTCTGGTTCTGGGAAATGAATTAAATATCTCAAGTATGAACTTTTAAAAGACATTTCACATTTTCATAAAATGGGGATTATAATGCCAGCATTAAAATGTGCTAATATTAATATTTAAGATATGGAAAATTTCCCATTAAATATTGAGCTAAAAAAGCAGATTACTAAGTAGTATCACACTCTGTTTAAAGAAAAATATTTCACATGTTCATTTTACATGACAGAAGCCTGGGTAGATGAGCACTCGATTTCACCTCAGTTCTTTCTGCATGGTGGGGTTCCAAAGGCCTTTGCTTTTCTCTGAATGTTTTATATGTATTTAAATTTTGGGGTGTGTGGAGTATTTGATTTATAGTCCAGAAAAGGAGATATTTTAAAATTTTATTTCAAAGTAGACATACCTAAGTAAACAACCTAATTACAGATTGTAATGTAAATAGTGCCACAACATGGATAGAAAATTCTGTGAGAAGTTTTAGGTTTAATTATTACTGAAAAAGTAAGGAGAGTTTTTGTCTTAGTTAGGGTTTCTGTTGCTGTGAAGAGACACCGTGAACAAGGCAACTCCTATAGAGGACAACATTTAATTGGGGCTGGCTTACAGGTTCTCAGGTTCAGTCCATTATCATCATGGCAGGAACATGACAGCATCCAGGCAGGCAAGGCACTGGTGGAGCTGAGAGTTCTACATCTTGATCTGAAGGCAGAGAGAACACTGGCATCCTCAGGCTGCTCAGAGGAGGGTCTCAAATCCCACCCTTGCCGTGACATACTTCTCCAACAAGGCCGCACCTATTCCAGCAAGGCCATACATCTTAATAGTGTCACTTCCTGGGCCAAACATATTCAAACCCCTGAGTCTGTAGGGGCCAAACATATTGAAATCACTGTGGCTATACAAAGAAGTGTAACCATGGGCTATTCACCCGTACCCCAGTTCTCAAATAACTCCTTAGAGGCTTATCATTTATGAATAAACACCTAGACCATAAGTTAAGCTTGTTCCACAACTAGCTTGGAACTTATATTAACCTGTTTTACTAGTCTGTCTGCTACATCATGAATTACCTATCCTCAGTTTCATATGTCCGTATGACTGACTCCTCTGAGCCCAGGCAGGGATCCCTGCAGGATGTCCCACCTTCTAATCCTGTCTCAGCTTACTGGCCAGCAGCTTTTAATGACAGGTAGTGCTTCTACATAGCACACAAGAGATTATCCCTACAGAGAAGGTACTGGTTTTGAAACTATGAAAGATATGTGTGGAAAGTGTTTCTTAGGAGAAGGGGTAATATAGATAGGCATAGGTATGAAGGAAAAAGTTACTGAAATAATGAAGTTTGATATCAGAATTTTTTCCAGAGAGAGAGATCTTTCTGGATCTGTCTGTCTCTCCCCTCCCTTCCCCCAATCTCCTCCCCTCCCCCAATCTCCTCCCCTCCCCAACCTCTTCCCCTCTCCTTCCTCTCTCTCCCCTCCCCCAACCCCTTCCCCTTTCCCTTCCTCTACCCAATCCCCTTCCCCAGTCCCGTCCCATTCCCCAATCCCCTCTTCCTCCCTCTCCTCCCCCATTCCCTTCTCTTCTCCCTTCCCTTCCCTTGTGTGTGTGTGTGTGTGTGTGTGTTTCTGTCTCTGTCTGTCCATCTAGAAGGATATATACATGTGAGTACAGATGTCTAAAGAGTGAGTGAGTCAGCTCTCCTGGAGCTGGAGTTATAGTATAGCAGTTAGCTGCTGCCTGATGCATTTCTTGGGAACTGAACTTGGATTTTCTGCAAGACCACCAGTCTTAATTGATGAGCCATCTCTCTAACCCCAGATCTGTCTTTCATATGTGTTTTAAAGTTAATTTATTCTTTTTTTCATAAAGGTTTGAGATTGAAATTGAGCCCATTTTTGCAAGTTTGGCTTTATATGATGTCAAGGAGAAGAAAAAAGTAAGTCCCTGGGATCTGATTGCAGTGGTTGTCATAATCCTAAGTTTCAGAGACCTGCTTGCATGCTGCTTGTTTCTTAAGATAAACAAGTGGTGACTCCTTGAACCTTATTAACTTTCAAGCCTAGTTAAATATTTTCATCTTATAGAAAATACTTTAGTTGAGACCTGGTTTTTGTTTTATTGAAAAAGTCCCCAAAGCAAATGGCAGAAGCAATTTTTAAGAAATAGATATGCTAATGCAGGAAAGGGCATTGTGTGAAAGCAGTATATAACAAAGTAAACATGGTGCTCACTGAAGTTTATTGATACAGCTTGGAACCTCTGATAGCCAGTGCTATTTTACATATGTTTAGGTGGGGCTTCTGAAGGAGGGAGTTGAGCTTCACTGTGCTGTTCTGATTAAGGACTCTGCTTCACCTCATCACACCCTTCTTTATGTAGAGCAAGGGATGGAGCCCAGGGCTCTGAGTATTTGAGCCTGGGGTCCAGTAATCAGCCACATCGCCGAAACCCAGCATTTCTTACTTTAACACACTAAGTCACTCTGTGGTAGAAACTTGAAAGTGCCTTCTTTATCAATGCATGACCTGTGATGGATTTCTTCAGGAGAACTTGCTCTAATAGCTTATATTTGTAAAATGAAAGCTGCTGAGAAGTTACTAACATAAATTTTAAAATTCAGTTTTGCAGTCCTTCATCTCGGTGGCAATTGCCTTAATTGTACTTGTAACTAAGGTACTTGAGGTATGACTCTTTAGAAAATGTGTTCCATGTTATATTCCAGAGTAGCATAGACAGTTTTTTGGCTTGGATGCAGAGATGTAGATTAGTGTCAGTGAAATATATAATCAACTATAAATTTTAATAACGTGTTTTAGACTGTTTTATTGTATAATATTTTAAAGATTATACATATATGATTTTGTGCATTTAAATTTTGTATTGATATAAAAATTTAATGTTTGAATGTATTTTTCAGATTTCAGAGAATTTTTATTTCGACCTTAATTCAGAACAGATGAAGGGACTGTTAAGGCCACATGTGCCCCCTGCTGCCATCACCACTCTGGCAAGATCAGCCATCTTTTCTATAACTTATCCTTCCCAAGATGTCTTTCTTGTGATAAAGGTGAGAGTGTCTTTACCGTGTGCTGATGGGTGTCGACGCTTGTCTTGTCAGTACTGCAAACTTAGTAAGGACAGTGCCTGTCTTGGCTTTGTGTTTAATACTATGCCGTACTACATTGGACATAGCTGTAGTTACAACTTAACTTTTCCTGAATGGAAAGTAGTATTGATTATGTTTCTTTAAACAACAGTGAGTTTATGTGATTGTGGGAGCAGACAGTTGCCCTGATCTTCAGGGCATGCTGCTAAGAGCTAGATGTTATTGTGCTTGTAAGTCCAGAGTTCACACACTAACAGACTGGAGACCAGGCCTCGTTTCTGTTATGGTTTTCTTCAGGAAAACTCAGTCTTGTCAATCAAGCCCTTAGCTGATTGGATGAAGCCCACCCCCAGAGCCTAATCAACTCTCCTCAGGGGCTACTGTTTTAATTCTTAATAATCTCTAAAAAATACTCTCACAGCAACATTTAGAGAAATGTTTGACCATATAACTGAGGACCCAGGTTTATGTAAATTAACCCTCATAGTTACTATATAGCATTTATGTCAAAGTCATATAAATACAAAAGCCAAAGCATTGTTATAGATCATTGACTGACAGTGAGTTTTGACTGTCAACCAGTTGACCACCAGAAATGCTGTCTGGGCATAGAGGCAGCATGGTTGGAAGCTTGAGGCCAGCTGGGCTATGCAATAAGAGCCTGTCTTTTAAAAAGTAAAAAAAAAAAAAAAAACACCAAACACCCCGAACATACTCCCCCAGAAAAGTAATTATAAATTACAGACACTAGCCAAACCCAGTAATAGAGTTCTATGATTCCAGTTTCATAGGCTGAGGCAGAAGAATTGCAGGTTCAAGGCTAGATTGGGTTATAGAGTGAGTTTAAGGCTACTGGACTACTTTAGCAGAACGTTCTCAAAATAAAAGGTAAAATGAGGGCTGGAGACAGAGTCTAGTTTTCAGTGATAGAGTAGTTGTCTAGAGTGGACTTGGGGCCCTAGGTTCAGTCCCCAGCACTGGGGGATGAATTCAGATACCACTACTATGATACTATCATGACTTAGACTAATTGGGACCAGCAGATGGCTCTGCAGGTTTGACATGCTCACTGCCAATACTTGCACTTGTTCCTGGAATCCACATGGTGAAAGAAGAGAGCTGATTGTGGTAAGTTGTCCTCTGACTTTCACCTGGGTGGCATGGTATGCATGTTGGTGCCATCTCCATAGACAAAATAAATGTTAAAAAACAAACAGAAGAATTTGGTTATGTCACTTTGGTTAAATTGACCTTGACTTGAGAGCAGCCAAAAATGTATTCCTTAGTCACTTTATATATATATAAAATTATTACAAAGAGGTAATGACATTTTTAATAAGATTATAAAGTAGATTTTCATAAAATGAGTCCTTTTTACCCACAGGAATAATGCCCCAATTTGTTGGATGCATTCCTATGAATTAAGGTTAAAATTAGTTTTAGTTTCAGTTAATAATCCTGGAGAAATTCATTTCAGAAAATCCTCTTGAATGAGGTGAGTTCTGCAGGCTAGGGTAGCACATACCTTTAGTCACATCTTTAGCCCCAACACAGCAGGGGCAGGTACATCTGGGAGTTTGAAGTCAGCCTAGTCTACATAGTAAGTTCCAGGATAGCAAGGACTACATACTGAGACCCTGCCTTCAAATAGCCAAAATATTAACATTATGATGATGATTTAAGCTATAATATATTAATAAATATAATAATATATTATTATTTTGAAAATGAATATAAATAAGAAATACAGTTAATTTTACACATGAAGAATGGGAAGTTATTATAAGCTAGATTGTTTTGAAAGAAATGAGCTAGTATGGGAAAGATGTGTGGAATATAGGTGCTGGGAAATTAAATGATTTAGTTGTCATAATGGGAATAAATGGCTTTTAAGATTAGGAATAAAAACATTGAACATAAATATTCTGTATGAAGAACTAGTTAGATCATGCTAAACTTAAATGATACAATATCATAATTTGAAAAATTATGTTATGTAACAAATGTGAGATTATTTAGTGAAAAATAAATATATATAGTATAATTATATTCATAAAATATAACCAAATGTATGTTTGTGTGTATTGCATACATATATACATAGGTATATGCCATTTTAACCTCTGCTATTATATTTTAAAGAGAATTAATTTTGGAGGTTTTCTTTAGTCATTTGTGGTCCATCATGATCTCTTCCCCTCTCTCACTCTCCTTCTCCGCCTTCTCTCTCTCTTCCTCTCTCTCTCTCTCTCTTTCCAAGAAGAATAATAGCATTTGATATATAGGTTCAATCCATCATTATCATTTCTTTTTTGTTTTTAAGATTTATTTATTTCTTATGAATACAGCATTCTGTCTGCATGTATGCCTGCAGGCCTAAATAGGGCACTGGATCTCATTATGGATGGTTGTGAGCCACCATGTGGTTGCTAGGAATTGAACTCAGGACCTTGGGAAGAACAGCCAGTACCTTTAACCTTTGAGCCATCTCTCCAGCCCTGATTATCATTTCCTGAGAGAAAATTTCCTTAGCACTTATATTGGATACTTAACTGTTATACGAGAACAAGAAGAGGGTATCCTAGTGGGCTGTAATAAATTAATAATTCTATTACAGCTTATTCATAATTTTATTACAGTTTCTATGTATTTATTTATACATCTGATTTGTGTGTTGGTCAGCCAGTCTGGGCTATACTGTTTTCAGATGGTTGTGTTTGTGTGTATGTAGGTTGTCTGGAATCAGTTGATTTAGCCAGAGATGGAGGTGTTCTCTGTGTGTGTCATTGTTAGCAGTAAAATCTTAATCTTTGTAGACTTACCAAAGAATAGTATCTCATGGTATGAATTATGACAACTTGTCCATTATACTAGCTGGGGACATATTGTTTCATTGAAATTTGTATCTTTCATTGTTAATTCAGTGAACATTCGCATTCTGTTAGGAAGATATCTGAACTCATTCTCTTTAGTATCTTCTGAGGTATTGAAGTGTGGTTGATATCCCCTGTTAAGACTTCATTGGGGAAAACTGATTTTCTCTACCAGCAGGTATCAGTTGTAGAAGTGTCTTGGTTAAGGGTTGGACCCCATGCCTATTTCCCACCTCAATGCTGAGACCTCTTCTGCTTTGAAATGGTGCAGGCCTTGTGTGTACAGTCCTAGTCTGTGTGAGTTCATGTGTGCATCAGTCCTGCTACATTTGGAAGAAACTATTTTCACCCTCTTTGAGAGCTCGTATATTCTTTTTCCCTCTTATACCTTGGGCCTTGAGGAGAATAGTATGATAAAATCAGGTCTTAGTGCTTGTATAAGAAGAGAAGCACTTCACAAACTTAGCCAGTTCCTCAGCCTTATGTTTAAAAAGAGGAAAAATTTAAAATTTCATAGGAATGCGAGATATTTTAGAGAAATATGGGAATTTAAAAAAAATATTTAGCCACTTAAGACTATTATTGTGGGAGGGCTAGAGAGGTGGCTTAGTGGTTAAGATCACTTAATGCTCAGATCTCAGCACCCTTATCATGTGGTTCCACATTACCTGTAGCTCCAACTCCAGGGCATCTAATGCCTTCTGACATCCATGAGCATCTGCATGTGGTGTCTTAATTTGCTTCATATTGTAGTGACCAAGATTAAAAGCAACTAGGGAAGTAAATGGTCTAAAAAGCATTTTTAATTGTAGTAAAATTGCAAATTTATAATCTTAATCATTTTTTAGTATAGAGGTCAGTATTAAATATATTAATATTGTGTTATAATCAGTCTCCAGAAACTTTTCAGTTCAGAAAACAAAAACTTACAACAACTCCTTATTAAAAGCTCATCACATTCTCTGCAAATCCTCATTATGCTTTGTGTGTTTGTGAAGTGGACTTCTTAAGATACCTTATGGAAGTGGAATCATACAATGTTTGTCTTCTAGAGACTGGTTAATTTCACAGAACATGTTTTCAAAGTTTATCCAGCTTTGGACGCATGTTAGACTGCATTTTATTTGAACAATACTTCACCGAATAATATGTGCTCTGTGTGTGTGTGTGTGTGTGTGTGTGTGTGTGTGTGTGTGTATGTGTATATGCATGCTACCATACCTATTTATCTGTTTATCCAAGTTAGTAGATATTTAGATTGTTTTCTTTTCCCTCTTTTTTGGTAGAGTAACTAATGCTTTTATAAGAAAAGCTCTATAACTGTATATAGTATTTTATATTCAAACCATAACATTGCACTCCTGGCTCCATAGGCTCATGCAAAACACATTCAATCCAACTTTAAAAGTCTCCTGGTCTTTAACAAGAATGATTCAGAAGTCTCTGACTGGAGTTGGTCTCTTAGCTCCGAGCCTCTGTAACACTTACACAGACAATAAAAACAATTCACAAACTTGCAGAGTACAGTGACATATAGCAGATATTTCCCTTCAGATGGAAGGAATCGAGGCAGACCATGGGAAGCTGAGACCTAATCCTTCCACATTTCTTTAGATTGTATCATAGCAACAACCCCACTTCTGATACCATTTTCTGCATTAGTTACTCTTTCTTCTTGGTCTTACCAAATAACTAACAACAAGCAGCTTAGGGAGGAAGGTCTCATTTTGGCTTACAGCTGGAGAGGATACCTGCAGTGGAGAGAAAGCCCAATAGTGGTAGCACTGTGGTGACAAGGGTGCAGTTGGGACTCCTCAGCTTTTCATACCTTGTCGAACTGAAGCAGAGAGCAGTCAGGATGAGTTAAATGGGCTTTATCCTCAATGCCTGCCCCACATGACCTACTTCTTCTAGCCAACCTATTCCACAGTCTTCCAGAACAGCTCTACTAGCTGGAACCCAGTATTGAAATACATGAGCTTACTTGAGATATTTTACAAGTCTTTTGTTTATTGGTTAATTGGATTTCTCATTTTCATTATAGTTGTTCCTGAGTTGTTGACATCTTCATGCATTTGAAATACTAATTTGTAGTGAGACTGATGCTTCTCATATAATTTTATCTCATTTTTAATTTTTTATTAGATATTTTCTTTATTTACATGTCATATGATATCTCCTTTCCCAGTTTCCCCTCCGAAAAAAAGAAAAAAATAAAATAAACAAAACAAAAACAAAAACAAACAAAAAAACCCTGTTCCCTCCTCCCTCCCCCTGCTCACCAACCCACCCTCTTCCACTTCCTGACCCTGACATTCCCCTACACTGGGGCATAGAACCTTCACAGGACCAAGGGCCTTTCCTCCCATTGTTGACTGACTAGGCCATCCTTTGCTACATATTCTGCTTGAGCCATTAGTCCCACCATGTGTACCCTTTGGTTGGTGGTTTAGTCCCTGGGAGCTCTGAGGGTACTGGTTAGTTCATATTGCTGTTCATCCTAAGAGGCTGCAAACCCTTCAGCTCCTTGGGACCTTTCTGTAGCTCCTTCATTGGGGATCCTGTACTCAGTCCAATGGATGGCTGTGAGCCTCTACTTCTGTATTAGTTGGGTACTGTCAGAGCCTCTCAGAAGACAGCTATATCAGGATCCTGTTAGCTAGCACTTGCCGGCATTCACAGTAGTGTCTGGATTTGATGATTGAATATGGGGAGGATCCCCAGGTGGGCCAGTCTCTGGATTGTCCTTCCTTCAGTTTCTGCTCCATAGTTTGTCACTGCAACTCCTTCCATGGGTATTTTGTTCTCCCTTTTAAGAAGGAACAAAGTATCCACACTTTGGTCTTCCTTCTTCTTGTGTTTCTTGTGGTTTGTGGATTGTACTTTGTGTATACTGATCTTCTGGGCTAATATCCATTTATCAGAGAGTGCATACCATGTGTGTTCCTTTGTGACTGGGTTACCTCACTCAGAATGATATTCTCCAGATCCATCCATTTCCCTAAGAATTTCA
The DNA here is from genome assembly GCA_019843815.1 of Montemys delectorum. NCBI lineage: Eukaryota > Metazoa > Chordata > Mammalia > Rodentia > Muridae > Montemys > Montemys delectorum. The sequence continues at coordinate 16,590 of JADRCD010181435.1, forward strand.
TAAATTCATTGTTTTTAATAGGTGAGTAGTACTCCATTGTGTAAATGTACCACATTTTCTGTATCCATTCCTCTGTTGAGGGACATCTGGGTTGTTTCCAGTTTCTGGCTACTGTAAATAAGGCTGCTATGAACATAGTGGAGCATGTGTCCTTATTACATGTTGGAGCATCTTCTGGGTATATGCCCAGGAGTGGTATAGATGGGTCCTCTGGTAGTACTATGTCCAATCTCCAGAGGAATGGCCAAACTGATTTCCAGAGTGGCTATACCAGCTTGCAATCCCACCAGCAATAAAGGAGTGTTCTTCTTTCTCTACAGCCTCTCCAGCATCTGCTGTCACCTGAGTTTTTTATCTTAGCAATCTCATTGTTGTTTGGTAGAATCTCAGGGTTGTTTTGTTTTGCATTTCCCTGATGACTAAGGATGTTGAACATTTCTTTAAGTGCTTCTCAGCCATTCAATATTCGTCAGTTGAGAATTCTTTGTTTAGCTCTGTACCACATTTTTTAATAGGGTTATTTAGTTCTCTGGAGTCTAACTTCTTGGGTTCTTTGTATATATTGGATATTAGCCCTCTATCAGATATAGGATTGGTAAAGATCTTTTCCCAATTTGTTGGCTGCCATTTTGTCTTATTGACAGTGTCTTTTGCCTTTAAGAAGCTTTGTATTTTATGAGGTCCCATTTGTCAATTCTTGATCTTAGAGCATAAGCTATTGATGTTCTGTACAGGAAGTTTTCCCCTGTGCCCATGTGCTCGAGGCTCTTCCCCACTTTCTCTTCTATTAGTTTCAGTGTATCTGGTTTTATGTGGAGGTCCTTGATCCACTTGGACTTGAGCTTTGTACAAGGAGATAGGAATGGATGGATTTTCATTCTTCTACATGCTAACCACCAGTTGAGCCAGCACCATTCGTTGAAAATCCTGTCTTTTTTCCATTGAATTGTTTTAACTCCTTTGTCAAAGATCAAGTGACTATAGCTGTGTGGGTTCACTTCTGGGTCTTCAATTCTATTCCGTTGATCTACCTGCCTGTCACTGTACCAATACCATGCAGTTTTTATTACAATTGCTCTGTATTTACAGCTTAAGGTCTGGGATTGTGATTCCACCAGAGGTTCCTTTATTGTAGAGAATAGTTTTGGCTATCCTGGGTTTTTTGTTATTCTAAATGAATTTGCAAATTGCTCTTTCTAAGACTGTGAAGAATTGAGTTGGAATTTTGATGGGGATTGTATAGAATCTGTAGATTGCTTTTGGCAAGATGGCCATTTTTACTATATTAATCCTGTCAGTCCAATAGCACAGGAGATCTTTCCATTTTCTAAGATTTTCTTTGATTTCCTTCTTCAGAGACTTGAAGTTCTTGTCAAACAGATCTTTTACTTAGTCAGAGTCACACCAAGGTATTTTATATTATTTGTGACTATTGTGAAGGGTGTTGTTTCCCTAATTTCTTTCTCATCCTGTTTATCCTTTGTATAAAGGAAGGCCTCTGATTTGCTTGAGTTAATTTTATATCCAGCTACTTTGCTGAAGTTGTTTATCAGGTTTAGGAGCTCTCTGGTGGAATTTTTGGGGTCTCTTAAGTATACTATCATATCATCAGCAAATAGTGATAACTTGACTTCTTCCTTTCCGATTCGTATCCCTTTGATCTACTTTTGTTGTCTAGTTCCTCTGGCTAGGACTTCAAGTACAATATTGAATAGGTAGGGAGAGTGGGTAGCCTTAAGGTTTTCTTTTCCACTTATTTTGTCTTTAATGAGGTAAAACACAAGTCTTAATAATTTTGTTTTTACCCATATTACGGTACTGTCACATTCAAGAACAAACTCTTCCAAATGCGTGAAGCACTTCTTTTTAAAAAAAAGTTTGATAGTTTTTAGTCTTGCATTTAGGTATTAGGTCCATGTGGCTTTGATTTTTGGATAAAGTGTAAAGTAAGGATCCAGCTGCATTAGTGGCCTCCACAGCTGTATTTGTTGGAAAGAGTGCCCTTTCAACACTGAATCATATTAGCATCCTTTTGTCAAGAAATACTTGCCTAGCTGAAGAGATGGCCCAGTGATTAAGAACACTTGGTCTTGCAGAATATCTGGATTTATTTCCCACTACCCATGTTGTGTTTTGGATTTGACACCCTCTTCTGACTTGTACAAGCACTAGGCATGCACATCCATCCATCCAGGCAGAAGAGTCATACACATAAATTAATTGGGTATATGTTAGGGTTATTTCTTGATTTCCTCTTGTGTTCCATGTGTGAATATCTTATTTATTCACTATTGTTACATCAGTGTGACCCAATACCCGACAGAAGTATGGGAGAAAAGGTTTATGTTGACTAATTGTTTCAAGGAGACTCTAGCCATCTAGATGCCTGATAGCCAGAAGGGAGGGAGGATCCAGTTTGGCTCGTGGTTGCAGAAGGTTCCAGCCATCAAAACACCTGTCAAAATAAAGGGGAAAATACTTTGGCTTAAAGTTTTAGAGGGATTGCAGTCCATTTTGGGAAGCATGAAATGCCATTTCTTTTTTTGTTTTTTGTTTGTTTGTTTGTTTGTTTTTCGAGACAGGGTTTCTCTGTATAGCCCTGGTTATCCTGAAACTCACTCTGTAGACCAGACTGGCCTTGAACTCAGAAATCTGCCTGCCTGCCTCTGCCTCCCAAGTGCTAGGATTAAAGGCATGTGCCACCACCGCCCCACTGAAGTGACATTTCTTTACATTGTGGTTTTCCAGAGAGCAGAGGATGCTTGACTGGAACCCAGTGAACTTCTTCAACTAGGCTACATGTCTTTAGTGCTCACAGCCTGAAAGCCTGTGGCCCTCTGACCAAATCATGAACCTGTAGCTGGCTTTCTAGATTTAAAGTGCAGCCTTTGTCTTTATTCAAGGCCTTAGTCCTACTGATTTGTGTTCAGTCTTGTATCTGAAGCAATGCCTTGTTTGCTTTTCCTCAAGCTTCAGATTTCTCCTGAAGTTTCTTTTCAAATTTATGATGAATTATGCTATTTCTGTCAAAATTATTGGAGTTTTGATAGGAATTTCAGTAATTGTGTATGTCTTGGGCAATATTGGATTCCTAATTTTTAATTTGCTGTTTAGATTCCTCATTCTTAATGTGCTTTCTTTGTTTACTGAAACTTTGTTGTATTTGGTTTTTAGTTTGGATAGTTTTTTGTTTGTTTATTTTGTTGTTTTTAAGCAGAATTTCACTATGTGGCCCAGGGTAGCTTAGAATGTGCTAGGCCTGTGGTGGGTGGGCCTCAACAATTGCAACCCTGGCCCTCTTCCTCTTGAATGATTGCATAGCAGGCAGTGAGGCATACTCAACAGTGGGCAGCATAGATGATGGAATCTTTTCTTTATTTGTATGAAATCTTTAGAGTTTTCCATATAAAACATGCTGTCAAAAACAATGCTGATGATGATGTTGATGTGATGATGGTGATGCCTCCACGAGTGGTGGCACACACTGTTAATCCTAGCACTTGAGAGGAAGAGGCAGGTGGACCTCTGAGTTTGAGGTCTATAAAATAAATTCCAGGAGGCCAGGGCTACACAGAGAAACCGTGTCTCAGAAAAAAGCAACAGCAACAAAGATCACACTGTCAGCAGAGATCATTTTCCTTCTTCCTTTCCATTTCACATGTCTCTTGTTATTCTATTGCTTGACTGATTGTGCTAGCCCTGAACACAGCTAAACTAGGTGTAATTGTCTTATTTCTAAGTTTAGAGGGAAAGTTTCCAGCCACTCTTGATAATTTTGCTGTGGGCTTTTCCTATATAGCCTTTTCATATTGAGACAGGTTCCATGTACTCATAGTTTGTTGAGCATTTCTATAGGGAAATTATTCTGAATTATTTTTCGGATCCATTTTCTGCACAGAGTTGACCATTCCCCTTTCTCCTATTATTCTATTAATGTGTGATATATTTATTTTTAATATATTGAATCATCCTTGCATTTCTGACTGAGTGCTTTTATTTTTAAAACCTTAGGTAAACTTTTCTGTTTTTGCCTCCGACAGCTAGAAAAAGTCCTACAGCAAGGAGACATTGGAGAGTGTGCAGAACCATATATGATTTTCAAAGAAGCTGATGCCACCAAGGTACCATGTCAGCTCCTCATTTTCTCAAATCACTCCTAATGTAATTTGGGAAAAATAAAAACATAAACCCTGTTAAAACATTTCAATGCCAATTCACTTTTTTCTGTTGGTCTACTTCCTTTTTTCCTGTTTCCCTATTGTCTTTGTCATTTAGCTTGTGTCATGTTCCATGTTAGTCTTAAAGATCTCTTCACCTGGTAGGCAGAAGCTGAGAGATAGCTTAGTGGGCAAAGGCTTTGCGAACCTGATGATCATAGCTTGACCCCAGGCTCCAGAATGTTTTTTCTAAACTTGATGACACACACAATGAAACACTCCTCCTACGACACAAACCCACACACTAAGAGTATTAACAGTAATAGTAATTAAATACAGCTTAAAAATTATTTTTGTTGATGAGAATGAAGCTAATTGAACTTAACTTATAAGTTATTTAAAAGTTCTTTTATTTACCCAATAGTGATATTGATGAAACTTTTTAGTATTGACTTTTGTCATCTTGAGAGAAAAGAAAGATGGGCAAGTGCCACACGGACATATGTATCACAAGGAGTCGGTTAGCAAGGAGTGGGCTCACCCGCAGCTGCCAGCAATAAAACACCCAGGCTGTGACTTGTTAAGCTTGTTATGCTGGAAAGGATGAAAGTAACTGAGCTAATTTTAAACAGTCCATAAATTACAGCAGCCATGAGGTGGGAGCAAAACTGCTTTAGCATGAATTTAACAACACAACCAGTGACCAGAAAAGCATATCAGGAGCTCAGGTCTTTGAATGAGCAGTGTTTTAAAGACCATTTTGAGGAAGACTTCGTTTTTGAGATAGTTTGAAGAAAGTCTCAGTTTTTATTCTGGAGCTCATAAAGACAAAATCTTTTCTAGATTTCCCTCTTTTCTAGTTGTTCTGGCATTAATTCTCGTGTTAAAAAGACTGACCACGATTATGCTTCCTTTCCTAAAAAGACCACTTGCAATAAGTGCTCTTGGCTCTAAGCACCTTTTCCCCTGCCAAGGTGACATAATCACAAAGAGAAACTGCAGTGCCCTTCCCGTGTGTGTTTGCAGTGTGTTGAGATGTGGTATTGAGGAAAGTTACTGCTCTCTTCCATTCATACATGCTCAGCCTGTGTTTTGCTGTATTTGCTAAGAATTCAGCACTTTTAACTTGCCCTTGATGATGTGTGAAATAGCCCTTAGGTTGTTTCTTTCAAGTGTGACTATGCTGTTTTACAGAATAAGGAAAAATTGGAGAAGCTGAAAAGTCAAGCCGACCAGTTTTGCCAGAGACTTGGGAAATACCGCATGCCCTTTGCTTGGACTGCGATTCATTTAATGAATATTGTTAGCAGTGCTGGCAGCTTAGAAAGAGACTCCACGGAAGTTGAGATCAGTACTGGAGGTAAGAGTGCTCGGTAGCTATTGTTTCTAGAGTAGTGACCACACTCATTATAAAGGCTTGTGTCCCTTGTAGCCTGGGCAGTGTCCTGTGACTCTTAAGAAGATTTCCTTAACTGGAGTTGGTGCCACACACCTGTAAGCCCAGGAGCTCGGCTGAGGGAGGCACGCGCCTGTGCACATGTTTCACTTATGCATATTTGTGAATTCCCTAATTTTTCTTTTATTGTTAATTTATAGTTTAATTATCCAATTATTAGTAAATATTTCCATCCTTTTGGTCTTGCCATATCTTGTCTTATGTCTTGGAGAATGACATGTAACTGCTTGAAAATAATGTGTATTCTGTTTTTTCTCGTAAAGTATGGTCCACTAGACTACATTGCTTGGATATTTTTTAAAGTCTCCTCTTTTCTTGTTAATCTTTAATAGCATCATTCTTTTAGTTTACAAAAATGAGAATATCTTGTATGTGTGAGGCCTTGGGTTTACATCCCAGCTTCATAAGGAAAAAGGTAAAAAAAAAAGAAGAGGAAGAAGAAGAAAAAGGAGGAGGAGAAGGAGCAGAAGGAGAAGGAGGAGGAGGAAGAGGAGGAGAAGGAGCAGAAAGAGGAGGAGAAAGAGCAGGAGGAGGAGGAGGAGCAGGAAGAGGAGGAGGAGGAAGAGCAGGAGGAGGAAGAAGAGGAGGAGGAAGAGGAGGAGGAAAAAGAAAGATTATCCTGCCAAGACTTTGATCTTGCAACTTGTCTGTTGAATTTGTTTCAATTTGAATCAGCTAAGAGTGATTTGCCATTAATTATATTTCATTTTGGTGGGTATTTCATAGTGAGTGCATAGTTTCCTCTAGCTGAATTACACCATCTTTAAATGTTAAGAGACTTTGTATTATAGAAGTGACAGCTAGGCGATTCAGATGGAATTGCTTTATTAAACCTTCCCCAGAAATGGATTCTTGTAGTGCAACCTATAAGCTAAGCAAAATAGCCTTCACATTAATGGATTATCTCTTACATTGGGAAAACTAATTAAAAACGGTTTTACATTTTATGAAACTCACCTTTGTTTTATCTCCTCTTTGGTAGAACGAAAAGGTTCTTGGTCAGAGAGGAGGAATTCTAGTCTTGTTGGCAGACGATCCCTGGAGAGGACGACCAGTGGGGATGATGCTTGCAACTTGACCAGCTTTCGGCCTGCTACCCTGACTGTGGCAAACTTTTTTAAGCAGGTATCATGTAGGGGCTCTGGGGAGGTGCTTATACAAGGATTTACTTCCTTTAAGGAGAGTGGTAATTGTTCTGTGCGTGTCTATAATGTCAAGGACTTCTAACAAATTTAAGAATGAAAATGAATATGAGTTAAAAACTAGTAATATGAAACTAGATATAATTGACATTATACCCGCTTTATCACTAATGTTATTTAAATACTCACATTGACATTTTAATGCATCAAAACTTGTCTTTCACACCTATATCTTATTCAGTTGTAATGGCGAACTTTTAAATTTTTTTATAATTTGAAATTATGTGTATGGGCATGTTAGCTGAGTGCAAGTGCTTGCAGAGGCCAGAGACTCAGATTGCCTTGTATCTACAGTTACAGATGGTTATGAGCCACCCAGAATGGATTTTAGAACTGAATTGGGCTCCTCTGCAAGAATAGCATATATTCTTAGTTGCTGAGCCATCTCTATACCCAGTGGGCCTTTCCTTAAACACTGATGACTGGTGATTAGAGTGGTCATGTGCTTCCCCACCCAAGGTTTTCTTACCTTAACAGTCTTATTGTGGTTCATGGAATGGAAACCCCATTTCTGCACTAAAACTTAGTGTTATAGAGGTAAATATCTGTATCCAAGATATTCTTTTTTGTGTTTGTTGTTTTACTATTTCATAGTTTATTACAATTCATCCTCAATTTAAGATGGTGTATTTTAAAAGGTTTCAGTAGGAAAGATACTATAAACTTATACTTTTTGAAGATTGATGTAAGTATACTCAATAAAATATTTAGCAAAATTATTCCAGTGACATATTCAAGGATTATTCAGCATGACATGCTGATATTTATTGTAGAAAGTTAAGATTGGCTAAACATAAAGTGATATACTGTATTTTTTTTAACTTTTATTGCATTATGATGAGAAAAGTTACATGATTTCAATTTATCTGAATTTGTTAACATTTAAAAACATATTTTAAGTAAATAGAATTAAATCACATTCTTGTTTCCCTTTTGTACCCCAACTCTTCCCAGAGACCCCCTTCAATACCTACAGTATCTTTTTTGTCATATTCCTTAACATTTATAAAATATTATAACAATAAAAATGACTATTATAAAAGTTGTTTGATATAAAACAACAATCAATTTAACAGTCTTTTGTACATGCTTTTCTACAACAATACTGAAAATACATACATTTTTCTCAATATAAGTTTTAAATAACTCCCAACATATTAACTGTATATTTCAGAATAATACATCACTACTAGTATTTTCTTTTTCTTTTTTTTCCTTTTTGTTTTTTTAAACTTTTATTGGATTATGATGAGAAAAGTTACATGATTTCAATTTACCTGAATTTGTTAACATTTAAAAACATATTTTAAGTAAATAGAATTAAATCACATTCTCTCCTCCCAGAGACCCCCCTACAATACCTACCTACAATATCTTTTTTGTCATATTCCTTAAAATTTATAAAATATAACAATACAAATAAGTATTATAAAAGTTGTTTGATATAAAACAACAATCAATTTAACAGTCTTATGTGGATGCTCGTCTACAGCAATAGTAAAAATACATTTTTCTCAATATAAATTTTAAATAACTCCAAACATATTAACTGTATACTTCAAAATAATACATCACTACTGGTATTTTCCTAAATGAACATAAATATATAAAGTCTTTTTGTTTGTTTTGCATTTAGTAGTAAAATCTTGGCTCTTACTGTGGTACAAGCCCAAATTAAAAACAATTTTTAGACATTGGATTTCATTGTAATAAGGCTATACTTCAATGACCCTCACATCACCAAAGGATTTTACCTCCATCATAGCTAAGCTGAGAGTTGACAATTCTGCTGCACGGAGGAATGAATTGTAGGCACAATTTTTGGATACAGACTTCCTGCTATGGTCAAAACTATTTGACTTGAGTGAGGGACTTTATTCTGAGCCCACAGAGAACAGGTTACATTCATTTAAGAAATGGTATGTGTATTAAGATGGTCTATCCATAGAGTCATTCACCAACTGTTTCAATGAACAATGGTTCTGCTTGGAGGGTGGCACAGACATTAGGTGCGGATAAGAATCTGGTTCAAGACGGGCAGTGGTGGCACACGCCTTTGATCCCAGCACTTGGGAGGCAGAGACAGGCGGATTTCTGAGTTCGAGGCCAGCCTGGTCTACAGAGTGAGTTCCAGGACAGCCAGGGCTATACAGAGAACCCCCCCCCCAAAAAAAAAAAAAAAAAGAATCTGGTTCATTGGCTATGATAATTTGGAAAAGCATTCATCTCAGAGAAAGAGTAACTTGTAAAGTCCTCTTCTTCAAACTTGATACAAGAGCTAAAAATGCCAAGCAAAGCATTCAGTCTCATTCTTTGTTGTTCTCTTTCCTACAAGCCACCTCCCAAGTTAATTGTCTATGTCTCCCTTGGGTATATAAACACTTTTGAAATATATAAGCTGTTCTGAAAACCATAGTATAGTGTAAATACATGAAATAAACAATACTACTAATAGAGAGGCTGAGATAGGAGAAGGAAGATTTCAAGACTTTATGTTGTACACAGCAAGACACTGTCACAAGCTGAAAGTATATATAGATTGTACAATATTGGACCAATTTCTCCAATTACCAAATTAGAGAGACCATTGGATGACAATCAACAAATTTCTAATTCCTCATATTTTTGGATTTCAATCGATTAGGATATGTTGGCAATATTAATTTTTATAATAAGATATTAAGAAAAGGTAATTATCACTTCCTGTTTTTGTTGTAAGAGATGGAATTAGATTTGTGTGGATTTGTTGGAAGATTACTTTCTTGCTTCTTCTGGGGTGTAGTTTTGCTCCTTATGTTGATGTTTTCCATCTATTATCCTTTGTAGGGCTGGATTTGTGGAAAGATATTGTGTAAATTTTGTTTTGTCATGGAATATCTTGTTTTCTCCATCTATGGTAATTGAGAGTTTTGCTGGGTATAGTAGCCTGGGCTGACATTTGTGTTCTTGTAGGGTCTGTATGACATCTGCTCAGGATCTTCTAGCTTGCATAGTCTCTGGTGAGAAGTCTGGTGTAATTCTGATAGGCCTGCCTTTATATGTTACTTGCCTTTTTTCCCTTACTGCTTTTAATATTCTTTCTTTGTTTTGTGCATTTGTTGTTTTTATTATTATGTGACGGGAGGAAATTCTTTTCTTGTCCAGTCTATTTGGAGTTCTGTAGGCTTCTTGTTTGTTCATGGACATCTCTTTCTTTAGGTTAGGGAAGTTTTCTTCTATAATTTTGTTGAAGATATTTGCTGGCCCATTACTTTGGGAGTCTTCACTCTCTTCTATACCTATTATCCTTAGGTTTGGTCTTCTCATTGCATCCTGGATTTCCTGGATGTTTTGGGTTAGGAGCTTTTTGCTTTTTGCATTTTCTTTGACTGTTGTGTTAATGCTCTTTATGGTGTCTTCTGCCCGTGAGATTCTCTCTTCTATCTCTTGTATTCTGTTGGTGATGCTTGCATCTATGACTCCTGATTTCTTTCCTAGGTTTTGTATCTCTAGGGTTACCTCTCTTTCTGATTTCTTTATTGTTTCTATTTCTAATTTTAGATTCTGGATGGTTTTACTCATTTCCTTCGCCTGTTTGATTGTGTTCTCCTGTAGTTCTTTAAGGGATTTTTGTGTTTCCTCTTTAAGAGCTTCTAGCTCTTTACCTGTATTCTCCTGTATTTCTTTGAGGGTGCTATTTATGTCTTTCTTTCTTTTTTTTCTTTTTTTTTGGTTTTTTGAGACAGGGTTTCTCTGTGTAGCCCTGGCTGTCCTGGAACTCACTCTGTAGACCAGGCTGGCCTCAAACTCAGAAATCCTCCTCCCTCTGCCTCCCAATTGCTGGGATTAAAGGCATGCGCCACCACTGCCTGGCTGTTTATGTCTTTCTTAAAGTCCTGTATCATCATCATGAGAAGTGATTTTTAGATCTGAATCTTGCTTTTCCGGTGTGATGGTTTGTCTAGGACTTGCTATGGTGGGAGAATTGGGTTCTGATGATGCCAAGTGACCTTGGTTTGTGTTGTTTATTTTCTTACGCCTGTCCCCCTCCCCCGCCATCTGGTTATCTCTAATGCTACCTGCCCTTGCTAAATCTGACTGGAGCCTGTCCTTCCTGTGATCCTGCTTGTGTCAGAACTCCTCAGAGTCAAGCTGTCTCTCTGATCTTGTGATCCTGGTCTTGTCAGAGCACCTGGGAATGCAGCAGCTTCCTCTGGGTGTTGTGGGACTGGCTGCGGAGCCTGTGCCCAGGGTCTTCTCAGGAGGTTTTGGTTATTTTTTTATTTTTTGTTTTTCGAGACGGGGTTTCTCTGTGTAGCCGTAGCTCTCCTGGAACTCACTGTGTAGACCAGGATGGCCTCGAACTCAGAAATCTGCCTGCCTCTCCCTCCCAAGTGCTGGGATTAAAGGTATACACCACCACTGCCCAGCTTAAGATTTATTTATTTTATGTATAGAGTACAATGTTGCTCTCTTTAGACACACCAGAAGAGGGCACCAGATCCCATTACAGATGGTTGTGAGCCATCATGTGGTTGCTGGGAATTGAACTCAGGACCTCTGGAAGAGCAGTCAGTGCTCTTCACCACTGAGCCATCTCTCCAGCCCCATACATTGGATTTTGATGCCAAATGGGTTTTGTATTGTAAAACAAGATTTAAAAATGTGTTTTATTGGTCAGGTTCTAGTAGAGCCTCTTAGGACTGAAGGAGCTGTAGGGGTTTACAACTCCACAGAAAGAACAACAGTATCAACCAACACTCCCCATAACTCCCAGGGACTAAAGCACCAACCAAAGAGTTCATGTAGAGGGTTCCATGGCTCCATCTGCATCTGTAGCAGAGGATTGCCTTATCTCGCATAGTGGGAAGGGCGGCCCTTGGTCCTGTGTAGGCTTCACCAAGTATAGGAGAATGCTAGGGTGCTGATGTGGGAGTGGGTGGGGGTTGGGGGAGCACCCTCATAGAAGGAGGGGGAGAAGAATAGGGGGTTTGTGGAGGATAAACTAACAAAGGGGTAACATATAAAGTGTAAATAAATAAAATAACCAATAAAAAATGTATTTTATGGATCAGGTGATCCAGAACTAATTGAAGAATGAGGAGAAAACTTTTATTAGTGTGATAGACTAGTAGGTCCACCAACCATAAATATAGGGGCAGATTAAATAAAATGCTAAGAATTATCTCCGTATTCCTCCTTCTGAAGTTCTATTCTGAGTGAGGACACCCTGACTTACTGGTGTGCTGTACTTGAGGGGATAAGAATAGAATGTGCTTTGCATTAGAGGGGTCTCCTTGAAGCCCTGCTTGGTCAGCAGCCCTGAGAGAGTAGGTGGGAGGAGTGTGCCCAATATGGAGGTCTTTGTTCTGTGGGCAGCAGTGAAAAAGGGAAGATGGGATTGGCCCGACACAGATGCTGAGTTAGTATGGGGTGCCCTTAAGATATGCCATTTCCCTCTGCTCAGCCTCCTTGGCTGCAGCATTAGCTCTCTTCCATTTACTGTTAGCCTTCGCTTCAGTCTTCAAGCTGTGTCATTGAACTGGTATTATGATTAGGTGAGCAAGCCATCCACCATATTTCTACTTATACAACTAGTATTTTTCCCACATTTACTGTTTAAAATATTACATTTAAAATATAAATTGTATTTTCTTTTTAGATTTGTTTATTTTATATGTATGACTGTGTGATTTTATGTATGTATGTGCCTGGTATTAGTGAAGGCGAGAAGAGGGCATCAGATTCTCTGGAACTGGGATTACAGAAGGTTTTCAGCCACTGTGTCAGTGCTAGGAATTAAACTTGGGTCCTTTGTAAGAAAAAAACCACTGAGCCATCTTTCCAGTCCCTAAAAAATAAACTTTAAAGTATTATTTAAATTACATAAAATATAGCAGGCTGTCCATATTAATGGTAATATGTAATATCTTCTTATGTGTATAATATATAATGCTTATGTAGCTTAAATATTTCTAGCTCTTCAGTATTGCGTACATCTTTATTGTGAAAACTACTTTCTTAGAGTATTTTGAAATTAGAGTTCACTATTCTGATCTATAATCATCCTGTTAGATCGACACATAACTAGTGGTACAGGTTTTAGTACTACCAGTTGGATACAGCAGAAACTGCTCTTAAAACTTAAAACCACAGGGCAGTAGAAAGCATTGGTGTTGACATTCTTTTTTGAAAATATTTAGCCATAAATATGTATTACTTTTGTAAGTATTTTTAAAATAGCTAGAAAATTGTGTATCACAGAAATCCAAATCAAGTACAGATGAGCGTTAAAAAGGTCAGAGCCTTCCTTTCAGGCTTTGCACAGTGAGTATGGAAAGAGATCCGACAGCCATAAGTCACTAGTCAAGGGAACCCAAACATTTGGTGCATTGTGTTTTAAAAGTAGGCCTTGTTTTTCAGCTTCCTCTGCAGCTCTGTGTGAATATTGGTAAATCAGCTTTTACTTGTTTTATTAATAAAACGTAATTTGGAAAAATGCAAATTAAGTAAGAAACAGAGGCTGTACTTTTATTTAATAAAGTAGAATTCATGAAATAAATTTCTCCTAAGTAAGATTCAATCCCTTCTCCCAGTTTATGAGAAATTACCATCTATACTTGTGGTTTAGTTAATCATGTAAGGTTTCAAATGCACCAACCCAAAATTATTCAAAATACACAAAGATTTTAAAGCAAAGGTAAATCCATACACTAGTTGTAAAGATATTTGTTCTACATATTAGTAAACAATTGTTTTATTTGCTTCAGGGGTACACAGTACTAAACAAGCAAGCACTCTGATGGAGAGTGACAGCTTGACCTTTCCAGTGAGTTCAGCTTGGCCCCACGTTTGGAGGTTGGCTGGATCGGCTGATCTCGATTGGTTTCTAGGAAAACTCAGCTTTTCCATCTACTAGAGGCTGAAATTCAGAAGAGGATAAGCCAGTTTGTGTGAATTGCTTTATAAGTCTCAGTTTGCATATTTGCTCAGTGATGGGAGGGAGGTACATAGCCAAGCATTGGGAAGGAAATTATGTCCCACCCAGTAAAAGGCACAAAAACAGATGGTAATCAATACTAAGGAATAGAGACTGGCAATGTAATTTAATATATTATGGAAATAAAAGTAAGTTTAGAGAAAACCTTGAGTGTATTAATGAATAAAGATTGAATATCTGTATTCTGTGCTCAATAAAGAGAATATATTGTTTTAGTAACTGATGGAAAGCTTACATTCATTAATCTCATAAAGATCCTGAATTTTTTAAAGCCATATTTTCTATCTGTAACTCAATTAAAGAACTATTTTAGAGGTGGTAACAAATCACTTCCCCAAATAATGGTTCCTAGGGAGTCTGTCTCCCATGTTATGAATAAGTGAGAGCTGGCTCAATGTGAGCTCACAGAGGCTGCAATAGTCCATTACCAATGAAATGAGATGCAGTGTAGACAGTACTCATGACAGTACAATGTCCCAAAGCAGGGAAAGATTTTTCTTTCCTCATCATTGTAGGTGGAAGGAAAAAAATAAACACTATTTCATTCCTCTCTCTCTCTCTCTTTCTCTGTCTGTCTGTCTGTCTGTCTCTCTGTTTCTGTCCTTTCCCCCCCAGCCCCATCTTCAGTTGTGGTCATTTGGAGGTCTCTCTCTGGTCTTCATGTCAGGATAGCTGTGCTTTTCCTACCATCATAATATTTATTCATTACTCTACACATTACTTATAATGTGTAAAGATTCTGCATTTCAGAAGTTTTAGAATATAAACTCAAAGACATAATCTCAATTATGACGTCTCTGTAACTGTCCCATGTCCTTGTATTTGTTTCCTTTTGCTTCTGTCTTACACCTGCCGTCTTAGTTTTCCTTTTATACCCTCCTTACCTTTAACTTGCGTTGGCTGTCTGTATGCTAGACATCCTATGATAATTTATAGGCTAAGTAATAGATCATAACTGTATTCATAAATTAAAATGGTTGCTAGCATTACAAATCTCAGTCAGGTTTGAAACAAGAGACTTTGGAAGATTTTCATTCTCTGAATATGTTAATCTCTCCCTCTGACAGCACTATACAGAAGCCAGTGGATGTCTCCTCCTTTTGTTTTATTAAATACTTTTTCTCAATGTCATTGAAATCAGGAAGGAGACCGCTTAAGTGATGAGGACCTGTACAAGTTCCTTGCTGATATGAGAAGGCCATCTTCTGTCTTACGGAGGCTGAGACCAATTACAGGTATTTTCAGATTTTGAGTGATATGGTAATTCTCACTGATAATTATTTGCTATCATGTTTTCGTTTTCCTATTCATATGACTCACACATCTTTATGTGCTCAATGTTTTTCACATTTTTCATCTCATCATCATGTGAGCTAACAGCTTGGATTCAGAATTCATTACCATTTTTAACTGAGTTCTAAAATGAGAACGATGAATTATAATTGTGGCTTAAAGTGAATTTGGAACAATAAGTGTTAAAAAATGGGTTGGTAGAGCAAACAGTCCAGAATAGAACTGACCAGGAGCTGCTAAACCTGATGACAGTGTCTGAAGAGCCTGTCAAGCTGAAAGCAGGTCACTTCTTGAAACCTTGTCCAGTCTGTGCTAGAGCCCATCCAACGCCTTGGTTTGCTGTCCTGGAACTTGCTCTGTAGACCAGGCTGGCCTGTAACTCAGAGAATCACCTTCCTCTGCCTTCTAAATGCTGGGATTAAAAGCATGTGCCACCACTGACCAGCTTATGTCTAAGTTCTTAATAATAATAATCTAAGTTCTATCTATACTGTTCATCCCAGATTTTTTACAAAATAATATTGAAATTCCTCTAAGCACATTTTATCTATGTTAGTCAACATTCTGTCACTTTGATAGATTGCCTCACATGAGAATAAATTACTTAAGGCTAATCAACCTAAATGGAGGGAAGATCTGGTTTGACCTATCTTCCCACAGCTTCTAGCCTTTAGTTGAATGCCTCTGCTTTGGGGCCCATGTGGAGCAGAACACTTTTGTGAAGCTGCATAGGTGGAGCAAAGCTGCTTATTTTATGGTGTCCAGAAGAAGATGGAAGTAGGGAAGGACCAGGGGATGCTTCTCAAGGGCATATTCTACTGCATAATTTCTTCCACTAGGTCTGACCTCCTAAAATCAGCCATGCTCTAGCAGTACCACATCTTGTTGGAAAAACCTTTGAGAAGCACTTCAGATCCAAGTGTAGCCATCACAGAACATTTATATTCACATTGACTTTATAATGTATTTTCTGCAGCTCAGCTGAAGATAGACATTTCTCCTGCACCTGAAAATCCCCATTACTGCCTAACCCCAGAGCTGCTTCAGGTGAAGCTATACCCCGACAGCCGTGTCAGGCCTACCAGAGAGATTTTAGAATTTCCTGCCAGGGATGTCTATGTTCCAAATACAACTTACAGGTAAGATACCCAATTTTGGTGAATTCTGGGGTAAAATGCTATATATCCTAATATTAAAGTAGACTAGAATTAAACTTTTAAAAAATCTTTTATATATATATATATATATATATATACACACACATATATATATACGTATATATATGTGT
>JADRCD010181435.1:33364-50088 GCA_019843815.1 Montemys delectorum
GGTAAACTGCTATATATCCTTATATTAAAGTAGACTGTATTCCTACTATTTAAGTAGCAATTATATGTGTGTATAAATATATATATACACACACACATATATATATACGTATATATATGTGTATATATATATACACACATATATATACGTATATATATATGTGTGTATATATATATTTTTTAACTTTTTCTAACTTATACCTTCTACTGCTTACAGCATAATTATATTAGTATAATAATTGCTACCTATATGCTAGGAATACTGCTAATTACCTTACAAAATATCATCCTCATATTCTAGGCAATTAAACTAAAGGATAGACACATTTAAAATATTGCTGAGCATTACATTTTAGTTTGGTGGTGGCCTGTATTTAATTTTGGGGCTATTTGATTCAAGCATTTGAACTGCAAATTCATGTTTCCTCAAACTCTCAGTATTAGTAGAATTTTGGATCTCACAAAAATCTAATATATGGGCTTCTGGCATCATGTTATAGACAGTCAGCACTAGCTGAGTGTATACTATGTCAAGAGCAGTAAATGATTATTACACACGGCTTTTCAGGCTGCATACTGTGTAGCTGTAGGCTTGCGTTTGCATAGTCTGCATGTGAACAATGCCCCTCCCACCCCTTTTTTCTTCTAAAGTCATGACTTGACATTTCTATTGGGAAATCTAGCAGGATAGTTCAGAGACAATCTAACGTGGCATTTGGGTTTCCTTCTAGACTCATGTCTCTACCCAAGCAATACTGCTGACATTTTTCAAGTTCCTTAAGCTCAATTTTTGAAATCAGAGGTTTTACTTCTTCCCTTACTTATATTTCACTTGGTAAACAAGTTATATAGATTCTACTTTTAAAATGGACCTTTAACTCAGTGTTTTTACCAGTGTACCCTTTTAAACCTACTGCAAGTTGCCATGTAGAGCAGCAGAACTATTTCTGCTTGGTAGAACTATTATAAAACACTTATAACTTACAATTTTATAATTGCTGTGTACTTATAGTCAGGTGAAAGTAATAATTTTAATAATTTTACTTAATATAAATACCATAGAATACAAAAATAATGTTTTTCTTCTCTCTCACTGTTTTCAACATCGTGTATATTTTAGCCATACTTAAAATTTGTACTAGTCACATGTAGTTAGACACTTCCATGTTGTATAGCTGCTGATTTTGCTATACCTCCCTAGGTTGTGTTACTTCCATTCCTGCCTTGGTCAGTTCTTGACATTGTGCTTAACGAGACTTTACACAGTACAAACCAGACTGTCTTTGAGTGGCTTCTAGTACAAGTAGAAAATGTATTTATTTCCTTACTGTCCTGTATTAGACTCTACATAATCTGTCCCCTACCTTTCTCTCATAATCTGGAATTCTTTGTTTCCTTACTTCATTTTCACCTCAGTGACCTACAGTTTGTCCTTGAGCAAAGCCGGTTTTGTCTAACAGTTCTCCATCAGACTCTTTGCCTCTCTGTTTTTCCTCCTGTCTTCACTTGCTCCTTCACATGCCACTTCATGGAGGTTGTTACCCACCTCACTGCTAAGGAGTCTACTTCCCCCTCCTCCCTATCTACTGCCTATGCCATCACCTGGGGTTACATGTATAATTATGTGAGGAGTTTTTCATTCAATTATAATTACTGTAAAGGGCAATGACTCACAGTTTACAGATTACTTTCAGCATCAGTCCTAGAATATAGAAAGCATAATAAATATTTATTCAGTGAGCTAAACACTATGAAACTATAGATTGGTAGGAGAATGAGGTTTTGAGTTATGGATGTTATAGCTGTACTTCTGGTGCCACTTTATTCTGGGTGACTTAGGGAAAGCTGCATATGGGCTACTAAGGTTTTATATTAATAAAATATAAGGCACTTGGGCTGGAGAGAGGACTCAGCGGGTAAGAGCACTGACTGCTCTTCCAGAGGTCCTGAGTTCAATTCCCATCAGCCACATGATGGCTGACAACCATCTGTAATGGGATCTGATGCCCTCTTCTGGTGTGTCTGAAGACAGCTACAGTATATTCATATACATTAAATAATAAATCTTCAAAAAAAAAGGTAAGACACTTGCTTCTATTGGAAGAGTTCAGAACACACATTATTCCATATAATTGTTACTTGATGTGAGTGTATTCCGGGACCTTACATCTTAAGATGAAATGCAGGAAAAAATAACACACACACACACACACACACACACACGAATAAGAAGAATGAGAAGACCAAACCTAAGGATAACAGGTATAGAAGAAAGTGAAGATTCCCAACTTAAAGAGCTAGTAAATATCTTCAACAAAATCATAAATAAAACTTCCTGACCAGGCAGTGGTGGCTCATGCCTTTAATCCCAGCATTTGGGAGACAGAGACAGATGGATTTCTGAGTTCAAGGACAGCCTGGTCTACAGAGTGAGTTCCAGGACAGCCAGGGCTATACAGAGAAACCCTGTCTCGGAAAAAAGAAAAGAAAAGAAACAAACAAACAAACAAAAACTTCCCTAACCTAAAGAGATGTCCATGAGCATACATGAAGCCTACAGAACTCCAAATAGACTGGACCAGAAAAGAAATTCCTCCCATCACATAATAATCACAATACCAAATGTACAAAACAAAGAAAGAATATTAAAAGTAGTAAGGGAAAATTGTCAAGTAACATATAAAGGCAGATCTATCAGAATTACTCCAGACTTCTTACCAAAGACTATGAAAGCTGGAAGATCCTGATGGCATCCAGACCGAAAGAGAACACAAATGCCAGTCCAGGCTACTATATCCAGCAAAACTCTCAATTACCATAGATGGAGAAACCAAGGTATTCCATAACAAAACCAAATTCACACAATATCTTTCCACAAATCCAGCCCTTCAAAGGATAATAAAAGGAAATCTCCAACACACAGAGGGAAACTACACCCTAGAAATAGCAAAAAAAGAATCTTCTTTTAGCAAACCCAAAAGAAGATAGCCGTATAAACATAATTCCACCTCTAACAACAACAATAAGTGGAAGTAACAGTCACTTTTCCTTAATATCTCTTAACATCAGTGGACTCAATTCCTCAATGAAAAGACATAAACTAACAGACTAGATACGTAAACAGGACCCAACATTTGGCTGGACCCAACAGGACCCAACAAGGGAATTATAAGTAGATGCATCATGCACGTGTGGTACACATGCAATTAAGTACATTGTTCTTGTTCTCCCTCTCCCTCTCCCTCCTCCCCCGCCCCCCAGGCTGTTTATGTATTCTTACATGGGTCTGGAGGTCTGAACTTGAGCATGTCTTCCTCCACCACTCTCCACTCTGTGTATTGAGGCAGGATCTCTCTTTGAATCTGAGCTCTCTGATTCTGGTTAATTTAGCTAGCCAAACTTCCCTGGGGGTTCCCTTCCTGTTTCCCAACTGGTGGGAGTATAGGCTACCACCATGTCTTGTCAGCTTTTATGAGAGTCTGGAGATAAGAACTCAGACATTCATGTTTGCTACCAGTCAGCTCTCCAGGCCAAGTTTATTATTTTCAATCATAATAAATTTGCTTCAGATTAGAGTTTTGTATAACTCAGTATATGATTCATAAGGTCCTGATGTTAATAGACTATAAATTGTGATATAGAATGTCCAAGTTACTACATTTCTTAGTTTCTTGAACTTTTGAAGGAAGAATGATGTATCATTTGGTTAAGAATGAAATTATTAATTTCCTGGTTTAAGAATATCTTCAGGGAATTAAAGAAAATTAATTACATTGAAACACAGAAGTAGGAGAGTGGCTGTTGATGGGGAGCATACCTGGCCCAGTGTTATGTTGGAGATGCCTCAGAGGAGCCTAACCCCCTGTAGATGCCCAGCTTTTCAACAGACTATGGCTTCCTGGAGCACAAAGAATGAGCTATCTGAACCTCATTAAGGAGTTGAACAGGAGTGCTGACTGTTCCAGAGGAGGAAGCCGAAGGAACAGAAGGAGGCAAGGGTAGCCCATGGCTAGGGAGATGGAGAAGTGGGCTCTGAGGTGACCCTGTAGGGTTACCTGCCAGCCTGTGTACCTATTAGTGAAGTAAAAGCCTTGGATCATTAACCTAAAAACAAACAGAACAAACCAACAAAACCACAGAAGTAGCATTGTGGTCATTATTCTTGGCTGGCTTTTTTCTATTTTATTGCTCAAACGTTTCTCTAAGCCAGGCATGGTAACACAGTCTTTTAATTCCATCATTGTGGAGTTAGAAATAAACAGATCTCTGTGAGTTCAAAGCCAGTCTGGTTTGCACAGTGAGTTCCAGGACATAGAGACCCTGATTCAATCCCCTACCTCCAAAGTCTCTCTTTTTGAAAAACTACATTTATTATAAAACTGCTTAAGAGACAGCTACCACATTATAAAAAGAAATACTTTCTGTGTGATTTGAGCTGGTAGAAGTGTTTGTTTAACTTTAAAAAACATTGGAAGAACAGCTCCTATAGCAAATATTTTATGACCATATGTAGTTTTAAGTGATTTTTAAAACTAAGATCAGCTGACTTTCTTTCTCTTGACTTGGGAAAATGGAATCCCATATGTCCTAGGTCATGCATTAAATGGCGTCAGAGCGGTTGGTTTGAAAAGTATGATGATATTGGACTTTAGAGACATAAAGAGGTTAAAAAATATGTTTTTAAAAAGGATGATACAGGTGATATAGCTAGCTCACTGAGTGAAAGTACTTACTTGATAAGCCTGGTGACCAAAGTTTTATCCTCTAGAAGCCATGGTGGAAGGAAGGAGCCAATTCTACATATGGGCCATGCATATGCCCCCTCCCTATGATAAACAAAATACAAAATGTAAAGGAAAACTACGAAAGTTAGCATTGTCCAGCTTTGTGCTTTTATCTTCAGTGTTCACGAGACTGATAACCACATGTGTATTGTTTAAGAGAGGATTGGTATTTAGTTGTTGGGTTGGTATTTAGTCTAGAACTGAGGATTCTTCCATCTATGTTTCTCAAGTCGGAGATATAGGTAGTCTGTCGCAGTTAGATGACAGACTTTTCCTGTGTAGCTAGTCAGCTAGGTTTGACTAGAGTTAACTCAGGAGAGTAAAGTCTTAAAAGTCCTTTATGGTGGTCGATGATATGTAGTATCTTAGCAATAAGGAATTGGAAGGTATAGAACTAATAATCCATGTAAACGAGGTTTACCTCAAATGACTGCATATGCTATCTCAGTGTCAGATAAAAGACCATGTGCAGTTGTTACATTAGGATAAACAAACAGTGAGCTCTCTCCTACTTGGAATTTGTTAAATGTTTACATCACTTGGAAGTTAGATAGTAGATTCCTTGCAGCACTACTTGTGTTCCAGATCATGTCTTGATTACTTCTGTAGCTTTTTGATTTGTACTAGATCAAGGTACATCTAATTGAGCAAATCCTTGCATTTTATTGACATCTCCTTTTTTGAGACATGTCCACATAGCACATGATATTCTTGGCAGACGGTCAGAGCTGCCCTCTTTCCCAACAATAGCCTTAGTTGTGATTGCCTGTTGAACTTTTGTATCTTTGTTTTTTCTATCAAGATCTTTTTTTTTTTTTTTTTTTTTTAAGTGTGGCTAGCAAATGTGGTTTAACTAAGACTGTAAGAGACAGTGGCAATTATCAGTGTGAAATCAAAATAAAAGCAAGCAATTTGTATGATGCTGCCCTTTGCAATTAGTAAGATGGGTCCTCTTCTTCTTAAACATCAGGGATTTCATTGTCTGTGAACTGATTTAAGATAATTTTAAATGATCTAGTATATGAAATTCCACACACACACACACACACACACACGTATCCCAGTAGATATGGGTGTGCTTCTGTAACAAATAAGGACTACAGTAACCACAATAACAAATGTTAGTTTTAAAATCTACTTTCATACAAGATATAGAAGAGAGAATCTCAGTCATAGAAGATACCATAGAAGATATTGACACATTGATCAAAGAAATACAAAGTGTCAAAGCTCTTAACCCAAAATATCAGGAAATTCAGGACACAATGAAAAGATTAAACCTAAGAATAATAGGAGTAGAAGAGGGTAAAGATTCCCAGCTCAAAGAGCCAGAAAACATCTTCAACAAAATCATAGAAGAAAACTTCCCTAACCTAAAGAAAGAGATGGCAATTAAAGTACAAGGAGCCTATAGAATGCCAAGTTGATTGGACCAGAAAAGAAATTTCTCCCACCACATAATAATTAAAACACTAAATGTAGAAGACAAAGAAAGAATATTAAAAGCTGTAAGGGAAAAAAGCCAAGTAACGTATAAAGGCATACATATCAGAATTACATGAGACTTCTCGTGTTAAAAAGCCAGAAGATCCTCACAGACCCTAAGTGAATACTTTCAACTATAAATTACCGAGTTTTTCCTTGAATTGTCTGATAAGCTTATAAGGTAGTAGTCACACTTTCCCGTTATTTCAAGTCAGACCAGGTCATTATGAGTACATGGGGATCATGTGACACTTGCTTCTTAGAGCTCATCTTTGGATTATGGTAGATTTCCCTTTGCAGAGAAAATGTTAATTGTTTGTTGTGTATATGTAAATCCTATGATCTTACTCTTGAAATCATAGTTTAATGCATAAAATACATTGATTAACAAAAGAAACCAATTATGTTGACTTAAAGTGATCAAGATATTAGTTATATTCCTTATGAAACTAAAACATTCTGTACTCTGATACAACCAAAAAGACTTGTTTTTAAAGCAGTATTTTGAGATAGCCATAGTTGTTGGGATATAAAAATATGTATGCTTTTTCAATATCAGAGTTCTTATATATTGCTAATACTGCTATGGTTCATTTTCTACATTCTTAATTTCATATGAGTGGTACTGAAAATTATGAAAACCTATAGAACCTATAGAAATAGTAGAGAGGCCAACTTTTTGGCGGTTTCGTATTGCCACCCAAGTGTTTTTGAAAAATCAAAGTGGTGGTTGTTTTATCCCAGGCTCCCAAGGGAGAGATAATGTCCCAGAAATAAGAGCAGCCTGAGAAAAGTTTTATTCATTTTCCCTAAAAATTAAAATATTTCCTTGGGAAGTGTTTGTGCAGATTACAAAGGAGTTTAAAGAGTGATAACCTAAAATTCAGTTTTTAGAAATATGTGCATATATTTAACACTGTAAGACGTCTATGACAACCCAGTGAACTGTTTGTAAGACCGTTTATGATGACTCAGTGAACTGTTTGTAAGACCGTTTATGACGACCCAGTGAGGCAGCCTTGGAAGGCGTTTATTACTGTGTGTGTAATTCTCTGAAGACGAACAGCAACAATTCTATACCTTTAAGGTTGTTTATTGCTGATTCAATAAACCCTGTCATTTTTACGTTTGTTATCATTTTTACTATCTTAGAGCATTTGAACTGTAGCAAACAGTTTTTATGGTTAAGATGGAATTCTTTGCTATATTTTATATTTTCTAAAATTCAGTTGAAATAATACCTTATGTAGGTACAATGTGGGGACTTGTCAACTCCACTGTCATAACCCTGAACGGCACAGCTGAGACCAATTGAGTAATTTTGCCGTAGGTAATTGCCCCCACGGAGAATACTTTGGACTTTGCTAAAAGAGGCAATTGTTTGATGACTCAGTTTTCAAAACTTCAGTGTTAGATAATCACTCAGTATGCACTCAAAAGTGTGTTGTTTATGGATGTTAGTGATGCAGAAAAGAAACCAAAAACCAAGCACGAGGTAATACTATTATTCTGTACAGAAGGTAGCATATATAGTAATAGAAATTTTGAATAAGTTGTATAAAGTAGGAATTTAATAAATATTGGCTAATGAAAACATATCTACTAATAATTGAGTAAACTGACTGCTAGCTGCCTACTTTCTAGGAAGATGTCAGCATGAAAATATGCTTGTTGTAGTATGAGAAAATATGTAAATAGATTCTACAGCAGCTTGTGAGGCTGGGATGATGTGTGTCCACTGGCCCTTATATTGGCTAAGAGTAAGCCCTCGGTGTAAGATTTTACAGTGATTTCCTGAGTTTAGGTAGATGAAGATTTGATGCTCTGAGCCTTTTGATTTTTGTTTTTGTTGTTATTGTTTTTTTTTTTTTTGGTTTGGTTTTTTTTTTGTTTTTTGTTTTTGTTTGTTTGTTTGTTTTTTGTTTTTTCAAGACAGGGTTTCTCTGTATAGCCCTGGCTATCCTGGAACTCATTCTGTAGACCAGGCTGGCCTCGAACTCAGAAATCCACCTGCCTTTGCCTCCTAAGTGCTGGGATTAAAGGCGTGCCCCACCACCGCCCAGCTTTGATTTTTGTTTTTGAATTACTATTATAATCTGCTAGGTTTCTTTTTTGTCTATGCAGTGCTGCCTTTTGAGGGCTGGAGATACAAGTCCTACATCATTCAAAGAGGCAACAAGCCACTGTTTACCACATCTGTGGAAGAAGGAAGACTGCTGTACCTCAGAATACTTCCTGTCCAATCAGGAAGGGAGTGAGGAACTGTGGACAGATAGGATTAATTAGGAAAATGCTTATAGGATGTTTTAAAGTACATACACTTTTATTTCAGAAGAGCAATGTTTTGTTGGGGAAAATTGTTAAAAGAGGAGCCAGGCATTGTGCTGCACACGTGCAATCCCTGACCTTAGGAAACTGAGAAAGGCATGTTTGAGGCCAGCTGGGCTGCACACCTGGTCCCTGACTCAAAAACTTAAAGAGGTAATTGGTGTCAAGTTCCAGGGACCTCAGACTGCTGGAAAGATTTGAATCTTGTTCCTTAGACACATGTTATTCTACTGTTCCCGTGAGAGTGTAGGTGTAGGGCATTTGTACAATCCACAGAAGAAATGTGACTTATAGTCTAGGAGCAGAATTTCTAGAGACTTTTAGGGAATATAATTTTTTTCTATGAAGATTGATTTATGGAATATGAAATATGACCAGTATGTAATAAGAGGCTGTGTTTTAGTGGCAGGTTATTATTTTTTAACTTTGAAATCTTTTAGAAGAATATATTTCTTTATTTTTTAAAAGATTTATTTTACTTATTTTATGTGTAAGAGTACACTGTAGCTGTACAAATGGCCGTGAGCTATCATGTGTGTGGGTGCTGGGAATTGAACTCAGGACCTCTGCCGGCCCTGCTCCCTCCAGCCCCACTCGTTCCAGCATAATTAACTGTAGCTGTCTTTAGATGCACCAGAAGAGGGCGTCAGATCTCATTCCGGGTGGTTGTGAGCCACCATGTGGTTGCTGGGATCTGAACTCAGGGCCTTTGGAAGAGCAGTCAGTGCTTTTACCCGCTCAGCCATCTCGCCAGCCCCAAGAATGTATTTCAATTGTTTTCAGCTGTTGTATTTCTAAAGTAGACAACCATAAACAGAACAGGTACAATGTCTTTATTATAAACTTGCTGAAGCATGATTGAGTGGGAAATAAAATTAATGGGCTAGGAGTAGATCAGGCTAATGACAATCCTAGAGAAGAAAGCTTTCTGAACATTTCAAACAATACAAGAAAATGTGTTTACAAGTTCAAGTAAAGAAAACAAAAAAACCAAAAAACATTTTCTACCTGCCAGACTCCCTGTGACTTAGAGCCTGGTAGTGATGCTGATGGTTATCAAAGTTAGAAGGGTGTGAGGTACAGAGGGGGAGGGGAGGAGTTGAAAAGGGCTGGGCTGCTGCTTGCTGTATCTGTAGGATAGCAGAGTGGGGAGCCGCTAGTGAGCAGTGTGAGAAGGAAATATGAACAAAGATGATGGGTTGAATAGAGCTGGGAACTTTATCCATGGAAAACAGAGTCTATGAAGGTAGACAGAAGGCTTGAGGGACACATTTATAAGGATTGTATTGGGACATGGGAGCTGCTCAGTCAGTCAGGAAAGTGTCCATTGCATAAGCATGAGGAACTGACTTCACATCCCAATCATCTACTTCATAAACCCAGGCATGGCAGGCAAGTCTTCAATAACAACAAAAAAACCAGAAAGCCCACATACACATGGAAGCTGAACAATGCTCTATTCAATGATAACTTGGTCAAGGAAGAAATAAAGAAAGAATTTAAAGACTTTTCAGAATTTAATGAAAATGAAGGTACAACCTACCCAAACTTACAGGAAACAATGAAAGCAGTGCTAAGAGGAAAGCTCATAGCTCTAAGTACCTACAAAAAGAAACTGGAGAGAGCATACACTATCTGCAAGCTCTAGAACAAAAATAAACAAATACAACTAAGAGGAGTAGAGGGCAGGAAATAATCAAACTCAGGGCTGAAATCAACCAAACAGAAACAAAAAGATCTATACAAGGAATCAAAAAAGCCAGGAGCTGGTCCTTTGAGAAAATCAACAGGGTAGTTAAACCCTTAGCCAGACTAACCAGATGGCACAGAGACAGTATCCAAATTAACAAAATCAGAAATGAAAAGGGAACTATAACAACAGAAACTGAGGAAATTAAAAAAACCATCAGATCCTACTACAAAAGCCTTTACTCAACAAAACTGGAAAATCTGGATGAAATGGACAGTTTTCTAGAAAGATACCAGATACCAAAGTTAAATCATGATCAGATAAACCATCTAAACAGTCCCATAATCCCCAAAGGAACAGAAGCAGTCATTAAAAGTCTCCTAACCAAAAAACAAAACAAAACAAACAAACAAAAAAAACAAAAAACCCAGGACCAGATGGTTTTAGTGCAGAATCCTATCAGACCTTCAAAGAAGACCTAATACCAATACTCTCGAAACTATTCGACAAAATAGAAACAGAAGGAACCTACCCAGTTTGTTTAGTGAAGCCACAGTTACACTGATACCAAAACCATAACAAAGACCCACCAAAAAAGAGATTTTCAAACCAGTTTCCCTTATGAACATCGTTGGAAAAGTACTCAATAAAATTCTCACAAACCCTATCCAAGAACACATCAAGACGATCATCCGTCGCGATCAAGTAGGCTTCATCCCAGGGATGCAGCAATGGTTCAATATATAGAAATCCACTCCCCATGCCTGTCACCCCACCCTCTCCCACTTATTGGCCCTGGCATTCCCCTACACTGGGGCACAAAACCTTCACAAGGCTGAGGTCCTTTCTTCCTAATGATGATCGAATTTGCAATCCTCTACTATACACATGCTGCCAGAACATTCAATCCCACCCTGTATAGCCCTTGATTGGTGGTTGGGTCCCTGGGAGCTCTGAGGTTGCTAGTTAGTTCATATTGTTGTTCATTCTAAGGGGCTGCAAACCCTTCAGCTCCATAGATCCTTTCTCTAACTCCTTCACTGGGGACCATGTACTCAGTTCAATAGATGCTGTGAGCCTCTACATCTGTATTAGTCAGGTATTGTCAGAGCCTCTCAGGAGATAGCTATATTTAGGCTGGCTTGTCCTTCCTTCAGTCTTTGCTCCATAGATAATCTCTGCCACTCCTTCCGTGGGTATTTGGTTCCCCCTTTTTAAGAAGGAATGAAATGTCCACCTTTTGGTCTTCCTTCTTCTTAAGTTTCTTGTGGTTTGTGGGTTGTTCTTCCTGTATTCCAAACTTCTGGGCTAATAACCACTTATCAGAGAATGCATACCATGTGTGTTCTTTTGTGATTGGGTTATCTCACTCAGGATGATACTCTCCAGGTCCATCCATTTCCCTAAGAATTTCATAAATTCATTGTTTTTAATAGCTGAGTAGTACTCCATTGTGTAGATGTACCACAGTTTCTGTATCCATTCCTCTGTTAAGAGGCAACAGAGGTTTGTTCTTGTTGTTTTTGTTTGTTTGTTTGTTTGTTTGTTTTTTTGGAGGGAACTGGGAAAGGAGAAATTTACATGTAAATAAAGAAAATATCTAATAAAAAAATAAAAAATAAAAAATAAAAAAAATATATAGAAATCCATCAATGTTATCCACTACATAAACAAACTCACAGAAAAAAAAACACATTATCATTTCATTAGATGCTGAGAAAACATTTGACAAATTCAACACCCCTTCATTTTAAAAGTCTTGGAAAGATCAGGAATTCCAGGCCCATACCTAAACATAGTAAAAGCAGTATACAGCAAACCTGTAGCTATCATCAAACTAAATGGAGAGAAACTTGAAGCAATCCCACTAAAATCAGGGACTAGACAAGGCTACCCACTCTCTCCCTATCTATTCAATATAGAAATCGGTCTGTTGGAAAATTGGACATAGTATTACCTGAGGACCCAGCTATGCCACTCCTGGGCATATACCCAGAAGATACTCCAACGTGTAATAAGGATACATCCTCCACTATGTTCATAGCAGCCTTATTTATAATAGCCAGAAACTGGAAACAATCCAGATGTCCCTCATCAGAGAAATGGATACAGAAGATGTGGTACATCTACACAATGGAGTACTACCCGGCTATTAAAAACAATCTCTTCATGAAATTCTTAGGCAAATGGATGGAACTTGAAAATATCATCCTGAGTGAGCTAACCCAGTCACAAAAGAACAGACAGTATACACCCAGTGATAAGTGGATATTAGTCCAAAAGTTTGAAATAGTCCAAAAGAAGAGGGAAGACCAAAGTGTATATGCTTCAGTGCTTCTTAGAAGGAGGAACAAAATACTCACGGGAGGAAATATGGAGATAAAGTGTGAAGCAGAGACAGAGGGAAAGGCCATCCAGAGACCACCTAACCCAAACCCGGACCCTATTGCTGATGCTGGGAAGCACTTGCTGATGGGAGCCTAATATGGCTATCTACTGAGAGACTGTGCCAGAACCTGACAAATACAGAGGTGGATGCTCACAGCTAACCATTGGACTGAGTGTGGGGTCCCTGATGGAGGTGTTGTAGAAAGGCCTGAAGGAACTGAGGGGGCTTGCAGCCTTTTGGAGGGAGCAATAGTGTCAACCAGCCAGTCTCCCCAGAACTCCCGGGGAATGGACCACCAACCAAAGAGTCACACATGGAGGGACCCATGGTTCTGGCCCTATATGTGGCAGAGGATGGCCTTGTTGGACTTCAGTGGGAGGAGTGGTCCTTGGTCCTGAGGGGATTGAATGCCTCAGTGTAGGGGAATGCCAGGTCAGGAAGTGGGAGTAGGTGGGTAGGTGGTGGAGAGGCAGGGGAAGAGGGGATGAGATAGGGGATTCCAGAAGGGAGACCTGGAAAGGGGATAACACTGGAAATATAAATAAAGAAAATATCTAATATAAAAAAAAACACAAAATATTAGATCCACATCCTGTCCAGAGATAATAAATTCTGAATAGACTTCCATTTAATGCTACAAAGGCACTCATTCTTACCGTGTTCTAACAGATGTCACTTAACATGTCATAGTATTAAGTGTTAAAATGTATAAAATGTTCAAGGTGTAGATAAACTAAGTATATGCTAAGTTATTCTTAGCATATCTTGACTCTGAAGAGTCAACACAATAAGTAACCTGGACCTACTGTGTTGGTAGACACAGAGCCTAGTACAAATGCATTGCTGCCCTTAGCTTTCTTATGTGATGTCCTTCAAAATCATTTACTCCAGATTATATTGTAGAAAAATGAAGCATAATTTTGAAAGTTCCAATTACAGATACATATTCTAAAAAAGTCTGGGCTTAATTTTGAAAGTAGTAATACAGTGTTTGAGAATTATAAAATACCACTTTTTGAAGTTTACCATAAACTTCTTTTTAATTGAAGTTCTAAGGTTTTTAATTTAAGAATGATTTATTACCCATTAGTTATTATTTAGTGTGGTTCAAAAAAGTGGAGGGGCCTGCTGTGGCTCTCTCTCTCCCTGGGTGGCAGGGGGCCTGGTGCTGAGGCCGGAGTCTCTCTCTTTCCTCCCGGGGCTGGCCTGTTTGCTGCACAGCACCTTAATTAAAAGGGAGGCAATGTATGAATGAGTTATTTTATTGTAGGAAGAGGAAATATGCTAGTTGAGTGGAGAGAAGGAAAGGAGAGGAAGGAGAGAGAGAGAAAAGAGAAGAGAGAGAAAAGAGAAGAGAGAGAAAAGAGAAGAAGGAGAAAGAGCAAAGAGGAGAGAGAGAGAGCAAGAGGGTAAGAGAGCGAGAGGGGTAAGAGTAAGAGAGGGAGGAAAGAACAAGAGAGAGAAGAGAACAAGAGAGTGAGGGAGCAAGAGAGAGAGGAGGGAACAAGAAAGGGAGAAGAGAGCAAGAGAAGAAGAGAGTGAGGGAGAACAAGAGAGTGAGGAGGGGGCAAACCACCCCTTTTATTGTATGGGGTGTGGCATGCCTGGCTTGTGGTCAGATGACTGTGTGTAAGGTCCAGCTAGAATGCTGGGAGTTTGAGGCAGTGTCTGCCTGAAAGAGCACACATCTCTTGCAGGGGCAGCTGTGAGGGGTCTGGGCTGAAATCTGAGCCATGGTCTCAGGAGCAATTCACCGAATGCCTTCCGTCCCTTTGAGCAAATGCTCAGTAGGTCTCCGGGGTTCAAGGTGGCTCTACTGGACTCTGGCTGTCAGAACTGCTCACTGCCCAACAATTTAGATTGGACCATGGTTTTTGTTTTGGTTTCATTTTGTGTTGTTTTGTTTTATTGTGGCAAGGTTACTCTGTGTATCCCTGGCTGTATTGGAACATCCTCTGTAGACCACACTGGCCTTGGACTCAGAGATCTGCCTGCCTCTCTTCCCTCCTGAAACCTGGGGTTAAATGCATGCACCACCACTCCCAGATGATTTGATTCTTAAATTGATTCCCATATCTCAAATATGAATAAATGATACTGTAGGAGTTTGGTTGAAAAGATAAATTGTGTTACATTCATGCGGTGACATCTGATCTTAACAATGATTTTAAAGCTAATTGATATTCAATTCTCAAGATTTCCATTAAAGATTTAATACCAGATTACTGTACTACAGTGATCGGGAGGACTTTAACATTTAACTTATTGGTCTTTTAATTTGTCTCAGTTCAGTTGAAGCTTCTTAGGTTATAGGCTGGAGCATCATTTTGGATGATTTGATAGAGTAGAGCTTTCTGCTCTGAGGCCTCCAGTAGATCCCTCTTCTCCTCTCTGGTTTGGATTTGGTTCTGGGTTTATTGTATTTCCCATTTAGGTTGTTTTCTCCACATCCGTCATTCCACCACCAGCCACCTAAAGAAGATAGACATGTGGTTATTGTACTGTAGATGCATGTATCCCAGGATTCATTATTCTGTGTATCTCCTGTACACCATCAACATAGTGAGGAACATTTCAGGTAAAATAGCTGAACCAGAATTGACACTTGAAACTACAATCAACAGATTTTTTGTCTTTGGAGAAAATGCTTGCTTGACTTTAGTATTTTAAAGAGCATGTTATAGGTAATAGCTAAAACCATAGGGGATACTTTGAAGAAAAAAGTCAGTCATTAATGAGTTACCTGAGTAACTTTCTGGACAGTAGAGCTGTCCCTTTGCTCTGTGATCCCATGTAGAAAACATCAAGTCTCTGTGCTCTGGGAGGGCCTCAGGGATGTTGCTAGCAATCTCAGCCACATGCAGCGTGTAGTTGGTTTCGTGATTGCCCAGGTGAAAGGAGTATTCAGCATAGTGCTTGCTGTCCTTCCAGTCTTGTAGTTCGAGTCGTAAAATGTAGTTAGACTGTTGGACTATAGCGTAGATCTTCTCTAGGCCCAACCAAAATTCTCCTAAAGAGAAAAGTTGGGGAAAACCCCCCTGAGTGATGTTAACTACAGATCAGATATTGTCTGACTTGTGTGGAGGGGGGCGGGATGCCAGGATCTCACTATTTAGCCCAGGTTGGTCTCAAAGTTGATATCTTCCCACCAAAGTGCTGTGATTACAAGTATGTACAATCATTTCTCTTGGCCAGTTTGTGTCATTATTTTCAGTTTGTTGATGTAAATGAGTTTAGTTCTGATTCCTGGATTCCTTTGAAGTCTTGTAAAAGTCGTTAAATTAATGGTATTAGGGTGTGTGCTTGCACTGCTGATACTTGGGAAGTGGAGGCAGAAAGGATTGTTGTTTAAAGTCCTCCACTACACAGAGCTGTGTACGTTCATCCTGAATATGAGACCCTACCTGAAAAACCCAAAACAAAGCCTTCCTAAAACATATATTAACACAGAGTTTTGTGAACTCATGTCTGTGTCTGGGTATATGTACTCTCTCCCTTCCTGTCTCCCTCTGTTGTTTTATTGATTGATTGATCTGTCTGTCTGTCTGTATTGTTTTCTTTGAGTTCTGGTGACTGAATCTGACTTCATGCACGTGCTGAGGAAGACTTTCCCACTGAACTATATTCCCAGCATTAAGTGTGACTTTTTCTCCCTTAATATTAATTAAGCCTGTATTTAAGTCTGTATTAAAATCTTCTCCTGATTAACCCCAACTTTATTTCAAAAAATATATTTTACAAAATGTTTTATATATGACACATTACATCATTTCAGATATTTTTAGGTTTGGTCATTGAGAGAGTAATATTTCACTTGTACCTCCTTAAGTATATAGACACCACATTACCATCAGCTCTTCATTATTATATCATAGCCATAGTCAGTCAAGAGAATGCTTTTGTGTGTCCAGTTTTAGATAATAGTGATAGCATTTTTCTCAAATGTGAAGTTTTATTCATAGAAAAAGACTCTAGTAAATTTAAAAATGAGATGTGAATGTTTTGTTAATAGTATTTTTCTCTATAATTAAAACTATTTGGGGGGGGGG
>JADRCD010181438.1:0-12282 GCA_019843815.1 Montemys delectorum
TAAGTTGGAGGTCTTCACTCTCTTCTATATCTATTATCCTTAGTTTTGATCTTCTCATTGTGTCCTGGATTTCCTGGATGTTTTGGGTTAGGGTCTTTTTGCATTTTGCATTTTCTTTGACTGTTCTGTCTATGGTGTCTATGTTATTTTCTGTCCCTGAGATGCTCTCTTCTATGTCTCGTATCCTGTTGGCGATGCTTGCATCTATGTTTCCTGACTTTTTTCCTAAGATTTCTAACTCCACGGTTGTCTCTTTTTGTGATTTCTTTATTGTTTCTACTTCCATTTTTAGGTCCTGAATGGTTTTACTCAATTCCTTCACCTGTTGTTTGTGTTTTCCTGCAATTCCTTAAGGGATTTTTGGGTTTGCTCTTTAAGGGCTTCTATTTGTTTACTTGTGATCTCCTGTAATTCTTTATGGGATTTTTTTGTTTCCTCTTTAAGGGCTTGTACCTCTTTATCTGTGTTCTCCTGTATTTCTTTAAGGGAGTTATTCATGTCCTTCTTAAGTTCCTCTATCAGCATTGTGAGATATGTTTTTAGATCCAAATCTTGCTTTTCCGGTGTTTTGGGATATCCAGGGCTTGCTGAAGTGGGAGTACTAGGTTCTGGTGAAGTCATGCAGTCTTGGTTTCTGTTGGTAGGATACTTGCCTTTGCCTTTCACCATCTCTTGATCTCTGGTGTTTAGATGTTCTTGGTGTCTCTGACTAGAGCTTCTCCCATCCTTGCCACCTCGTACCTCCTCTTCGACTCCTGGGCCCTTTGGCTCCCGGCTAGTCCCGTCATCATATAGATAATGGCGGATCTCACCTGAGTCCTTTGTCTATAGTCTGCCCTGGAGGCAGGCCCTCCACTAGCAGGGAGGGGGCATAGATGGTCTCTGATCCAGCTCTGTCACTCGGAAGCTGAGAGGATCCTGTCCCTGCAGCCCTGCGTCTCCCCGGTAGTTCCTGAGACCTGTCTCTGTAGGCTTCTTGTATGTTCATGGGCATTTCTTTCTTTAGGTTAGGGAAATTTTCTTCTATAATTTTGTTGAAGATATTTGCTGGCCCATTACACTGGGAATTTTCACTCTCTTCTATACCTATTATCCTTAGGTTTGGTCTTCTCATTACATCCTGGATTTCCTGGATGTTTTGGGTTAGGAGCTTCTTGCATTTTGCATTTTCTTTGACTCTTGTGTCAATGCTTTCTATGGTGTCTTCTGCCCCTGAGATTCTCTCTTCTATCTATTGTATTCTGTTGGTGATGTTTGCATCTATGATTCCTGATTTCTTTCCTAGGTTTTGTATGGCCAGGGTTGTCTCTTTTTCTGTTTTCTTTACTGTTTCTATTTCCATTTTTAGATTCTGGATGGTTTTGCTCATTTTCTTCACCTGTTTGATTGTGTTTTCCTGAAGATATTTAAGAGATTTTTGTGTTTCCTCTTGAAGGGCTTCTAGCTGTTTATCTGTGTTCTCTTGTATTTCTTTGAGGGTACTATTTATGTCTTTCTTAAAGTCCTGTATCATCACCATGAGAAGTGATTTTGTATCTAAATCTTGCTTTTGCAGTGTAATGGTGTGTCCAGGACTTGCTATGGTGGGTGAAGTAGGTTCTGATGATACCAAGTAACCTTGGTTTGTGTTGTTTATTTTCTTACACTTGCCCTCTGCCATCTGGATATCTCTAGTGCTATCTGCTCTTGCTAAATCTGACTGGAGCCTGTCCTTCCTGTGATCCTGGCTGTGTAAGAACTCCTCAGTGTCAAGCTGTGTTTGTGATCCTGTGATTCTGGGTTTCTGTGATCTTGGGCTTGTTAGGTCACCTGGGAGTGGAGCTTCCTGTAGGTGTTGTGGGATTGGCTACAGAGCTTTCACTCAAGATCTACTCTGGACACCAGCCCAGACAGACCAGAAGGAACCTGAGTCACTGGGCTGGTGGTGTTCCTGTGTGCCTGGTCCCACCAGTCCCAGTTACTCCCAGTGTTGGGACAGATGCTGGTTCCTCCTCACCTCTGATCCAGGGTGTGTCAGAGTACCTGAGTGTGGAGCTTCCTCTGGGTGTTGTTGGACTGGCTGCGGATCTTGCGCCCAAGGTCTGCTCTGGACACCAGCCCAGACAGACAGGCTCAATATTTCTTAATATGAAAATTAATATTACCAACATATACCCATCGATTCAAATTCAAAAGCATGAGAAATTAGAAATTTGTTGGCCATCATCTGATGTTCTCTCTAATTTGGTAACTGGAGAAATAAGTCCAGTATTGTACAATCTGTATACACTTTCTGCTTGTTTGTTCCCGATAGTGTCTTGCTGTGTACCACATAATGGTCTTGAAATCATGCTTCTCCTATCTCAGCCTCTCTATTAGTAGGATTGTTTATATGATGTTTTTACACTATACTATAGTTTTCAGAACAACTTATATATTTCAAAATTATTTATACAGTCAAAAGAAACATAGACAATTAATTTAGGAGGTGGTTTGTAAGAGAACAACAAAGAGTGAGACTGAATGCTTTGCTTGATTTTTGTAACTATTATATCAGTTTTGAAGAAGAGCACTTTATAAGTTACTCCTTCTCTGAGATGAATGCTTTTCACAATCATCATGGCCAATGAACCAGATTCTTACTCTTACCTAATGTTTGTGCCACCCTCCAAGTAGAACCATTGTTCATTGAAACAGTTGGTGAATGACTTCATGGATAGACCATCTTAATGTATACACCATTTCTTAAATGAATGCAACCTGTTCTCTGTAAGCTGATTATGAAGACAATCACTCAAGTCAAATATATAAAACCATTTCTTAAATGAGTGCAACCTCTTCTCTGTGGGCTGAGAATGAAGACAATCACTCAAGTCAAATAGCTTAGACCATAGCAGGAAATCTGTATCCAAAAATCGTGCCTACAATTCCTTGGCACAGCAGAACTCTCACCTCTTAGCTTAGCTACTATGGAGGTAAAATCCTTT
The DNA here is from genome assembly GCA_019843815.1 of Montemys delectorum. Classification (NCBI taxonomy): domain Eukaryota; kingdom Metazoa; phylum Chordata; class Mammalia; order Rodentia; family Muridae; genus Montemys; species Montemys delectorum. The sequence goes on from JADRCD010181438.1 coordinate 2,967, forward strand.
GGGGATGTGAGGGTCTCTGAAGTACAGCCTTATTACAATGAACGCCAATGTCTAAAAATTGTTCTTATTTTGGGCTTGTACCACAGTAAGAACCAAGGATTTAAGCTCTACTAAAAACAAAACAATCAATCCAAAAGACTTTTTCTGTTTATGTTAATTTAAAAAACTAGTAGTGATGTATTATTTTAAAATATACAGTAATATGTTTGGAGTTATTTAAAATTCATATTCAGAAAAATGTATATCTTTTCAGTGTTGCTGTAGACAAGCATCTACATAAGACTGTTCATGTGATTATTGTTCTATATCAAACAACTTTTATAATACTCATTTTAATTGATACTATATTTTATGAATTTTAAAAAATATATGAGTTGGTGAACAGGGGGAAGGGAGAGGCAATAGGGTTTTTTTTTTTCAGCAGGGAAACTGGGAAAGGGGATATCATTTGAATGTAAATAAAGATAATTAAAAAAGAATATGACAAAAAAAGAATTATAATAAAAGGTGGCTGACCTCTAGTCTCCACATGAGCACACATAGGCATATGTACTAGCATTCATGTGTGTACCCACATGCAGAGAGATATACGCAAAGAGATATACAGGCACACAGAGGGGGGAAAGAGAGACTCATAGAGAGAGACAGATACACACACAGAGAGACAGACATATGCACAGAAACATACACACGCAGACACACGCACACACTGACACAGATGTATACAGACACACAGAGACACATACAAAAACATACACAGAGATAGATACAGACACAGAGACACATACATTGAGAGAGACAGAATGAAAGACACACACAGAGACATACTACACACATAAACACATAGAGACACACAGACAGTCACCCAGACAAACAAACACACTCACACACATACACACATAGTTAAGTTTTAATATGCCTTGAATAACTTAATGGTTGGGCACTTCTGATCTTTTCTGAGGCTAAAAATCACTCCACTCTGGTATTCTGGATTTAACATTCTTTAAAAATCTATATTTAATTTCTGCTACCTCATACCCAATTGGGAATTTGGCTTAGAGCCACTTATCTGAATTTTTAAACAGCTGGCCTATCCTATGCCCCTCTTATGGTGATTCTGCCTCTTCCTCCTCTCTTTCCCAAACCCAGGAACCCTAAAAATGGAATAGGAGCCCTTGCAGGCTGGATCAAGCCTGGGGTTTGGGGAGAAAGGAAGGAGCTCTCCCTGGTCCAACAGGGACAGTCTTTGGCTTGATTGCTGGTGGTGGCCTTGAGCTTAGGTTTGGTGGCAGCTATGACTAGGAGCACAGAGAGGCCTTCTACAGGAAATCAGACAGCAGCTCTATAGGCGAAGGCTTTCTCCATGGCTCCCCATAGTAGATCCTGATGAAAAGAGGCAGACCAAGGTTTTAAGGCATTTATTGTCAAAGTAGAAAGTGGGTGTGTAAAACCGTACACCACTTCTCATGGTTGGCCAAAGGTTAAATACCATTTGCAGGGAAGAGTGTCTGAGAAGGAATGCTTACTGGCCAAGCCCTCAAGGTCTTTAGGCAACTCATTCAAATGGAGATCTGTCTTGAGCCTATGTGAACACAGGTCATGTCCTAGCCATGTGGAAGGGCCTGGGGTATTGCTCTTATGTGACTGAGGCCAACAAATGTATGGGGGGGGGGTTATTGCTAATGAAAGAGGCCTGGTGCCCTGGAACAGACAAAGCACCTACAGTCCCTTGAGAATTTCTGGGGCTTCAAGCCATAACTCAACCAGGGACAAAGTTATCTTTCATGATACCATGTGCACCAGCATTCATATGTACACACACACACACACACACACACACGGAAAATAGACAGACACACAGACAAACAGCATATGAAAACATCCTTTTCATATTGCTCATGTTGTAAATACAGAGCTGGAGAATTTGTCTGATGCAAAACTATCTATCTTTCTCCAAGTCAATTGCCATCTGCACAGCTCTAGACATTGACTAAGTCTTGTCCTCATCTTCTCCCCAACCCATGGACCTAGTTTTCCAACCACAGAGAAATTTCCATTTAAAATGATCCTGGAATATAAAAGGTCAGAACCACAATAGGAAACTGAGTGCACAGTTGATTTCTTATAAGTTGTGAGACATTCTGAGGTTGGTTTTTGCATTTTTTGACTCTAGAATTTTGGCCCAGTGGGGATTATGAGCAAATCCATCTCTTTTTCTAAAGATGAAGAGTGGAAGAGATATAGAGCCTTGCTGTCCCCCACATTCACCAGTGGAAAACTCAAGGAGGTGAGTGAAATTCTTTTAACTGCAGCCTGTGTGACTGGAGTCTCCATCCTAACTGTGAATGCTTCTCTGTTTTGTTTAGATGTTCCCTGTCATTGAACAGTATGGAGACATTTTGGTAAAGTACATGAAGAGTGAGGCAGAGAAAGGCAAGCTTGTATCTATGAAAGAGTGAGTGCTGGTACATCATTGTGGTCCTGGAAGAGGAAGGGCTCTTCGGGTGCAGCTCACATGGTCCAGCTGCTTGCTTTTGTACATTTAGACACTAGATGACATTATATACAGTTTAAAAGGAACAAAAGTGACAGCAAGAAGTTTGCAGGGGTAGAGGGAGGGAAAACTGGGAAGGGCTTGGTCCATATTGAGGTGGCTTCGCCTGTCTCCTGAGAATTTTTTTCCACTCCCTATCATATGTGTTAAATTCCCATGCCTTTCTCTCCTCAGAGTGTTAGGTGCCTATAGCATGGATGTGATCACCAGCACATCATTTGGAGTGAATGTTGATTCCCTCAACAACCCAAATGATCCTTTTGTGGAGAAAACCAAGAAGCTCTTAAAAATTGATTTTCTTGATCCATTGTTCTTGTCAGTAGGTAAGTAGACAGTTCTGTCTTTCTCTTCCTCAATTCTCCCAGATGATTGGCTCTAGTAGTATGTAGTTCACCTGTGTTGTAATTCATCTCCTAAAGACCCAATTCACTATTTTGAGAACATTGAAAGACATGTTAGCCCAATTACTTTTGTTTTTGAACTTCTTTTTTCTTTGAAACAAGGTCTTACCATGTAGCTCTAACTGGCCTGAAAATTGTTGTGTATACCAGGCTGGCCTTGAACTTACAGTGATTCTACTACCTCTACCTCTTGAGGATTGTGATTATCATGTACATAGTAGAAATATCATAGAGGCATTCCATTTGTCTCAATTACGTCCACCCTATCTCTTAATTCCTACATCACTTAGACACTTCAGCAAATCTTTCTCTCAATTTCCTGTCCCTTTCTCTGCTTTGGTAGCTGATTGAGTCCATTTTGTGATGCCTGCTAAAATGTTGACAAATATTAATGGCTTTATCTGATAGAGGCAATCTGTTCAGGAGAGGGCCATGCTATGTCCACAATATGGCATTTCACATTCCTCATTCCTGCCTCTGACTTTAGTTCTACATCCTCTTTCATGATGTTCCTTGAGCCTTGATGGGTAGGGATGCTGACATAGGTGCTCCATTTAGGGCTCAGCACTCAACAGCCCCTTATTATCAGTAATCTAATTTCTTAGGAATCAGCATTTACTAAAGGCCCATTTGGCCCATTACCAATGTCAATCATAGAGGAATTTGTTCAAGCCATGTTGTAACTTTCAATCAATCTTCACCTAAGCAAATATCATTTCATTTCCTATGATTCTAAATATTCTGTATGTTTCACATCAATGGGATAATAGACTACTATTTGGTCTCTGTCACAAGCATCTTTCATTTAGCACAATATTAAATGAATCAAGTATCACTATGTTGTGTGTCTATGAGCAAATTATTCTCCCTATCTGTTGATGGACATTGATGTTAGCCTCACATGGTTGCCATGACTTTCACTGCTATGAGCCTTCATATACAAGATTATGTTTAAGTATTTGGTTTTATGTTTTGGGAGTTATATTCTGAATCAGCATTACTGAGTTAAAAACTAACTCAATTTTAACATATTAAGCAACAGAATATAAAGTGTCTATAGTAGCTGTGACTATTGTACATATAAATGTCTGCCATAAATTCAGGACATAGGTGTTTTAATGTATGATTTTAGATCTTCTTCCTCTCAGTTTTCTCTCTCTTTCTACTGTCACTCTGTCTCTGTCACTCTCTGTTTCTTAAATTTCAGAGTCGAATTTTTTCCTATCTATCTTTGGGTATCTCAGAACTCACTCTGTAGACTAGACTGGCCTTGAGCTCACCTAACTCAACCTGCCCCTGCCCTCTGAGTGCAGGGATTAAAGGCATGTACCACCACTTCCTGGTTAGATCTTCTCTTACATAGCTTAATTGCTTTATCATTTTTATAAGACTTTTTTTTCATATTCTCTGTATGGATGTTTTGCTTGCATGCACAAAGTGATGAAAGAGGCCATAATGGGGTTTTGAATCTCCTTGTATTAGAGTTACAGGAGATTTAGAGCAATCATATAGATACTGGGAATTAAATCTAGCTCTTCTGGGAGTGCCAATTGGTTTTTTTCATATATATATATATATATATATATATATATATATATATATATTCATACTGGGTACAATTAATCATGGTGTGTTATTTATGGTTTTAATACTTTCTCTGTCAATTGTATTTCCATACACAGCTCATGTGTTCCTATGCCTACATTCCATCCTTGTCATCTAATATTATCCCCTGTGTCTCCTTTTAAGCATTGTATGCTAAGTACACTTAGATCTGTTTACATTTTTATTGATATAGACTAGAATCTGGAAATGAGGGAGAGTATGTGATTTCACATTCTTCCTGCTTTTTATTCACCTGTGTTTGAACTTAATTTTTTTGAGGCAGGTCTCTGAGGCAGGTTTCTCTGTGTAGCCTTGGTTTTTCATTTTGTGCCTGTATGACCTGGTGATTTTGTGGTATGTGGATGTCACAGGACACCTACAGCAGTTGGCTCTTTCCTTCCACAGAGTGGGATCCAGGGATTAAACCCAAGTTGTTAGGCTTATCTGCAGAAACCTTTAGCTGTAGAGCCATCTTAATGGCTTCTGAATTTTCTTTCTGAATCCACATGAAATCCAGGAGCAGAGTTAAATTTAAGAGTCAAGTTGCAGCTTTGGCTATGCCAAACCACAGAATGAGAAGTATGGTGCTGACTGAGTATGAACAAGTTCACAGAGAGATGACTTCTGGTTGACACACTGGTGACTTATTCTAAAGATTGTTTTATGATTTCTTTAAACAAAACATCCATTTCAATTAAAGTTAATCTTTGTTTTCCAGCACTCTTTCCATTCCTCATCCCAATATATGAGATGTTAAATATCTCCATATTCCCAAAAGATTCAGTAGTATTTTTCAAAAATTTGTGGACAGAATGAAGGAATACCGCCTGGATTCTAAGCAGAAGGTAAAATGTGATGATTTCAAGAGAGGTTCACAGTTTGATAACATGTTGGGCTGCGAACATGTGAGCTGTGTGCTAATGGCAGGTAGAAAAGGTTATATTTAGAGAGAGAGAATATATATTTATATTTTCTTGGGGAGGAGAATTTGGATTTTTAAAAAGTTGATTGAGAATAAGCCAGGAATTAATCCTTAGCAATAAGAATGAAGACTAGAACATCCTAAATAAGGACTAAAAGAAATGGCATGGCACAAGACATGAACATGATCAAGACTGTCAGAACTCCAGCATAAATGGGAGAGGATCTCTCCCAGCAATGATTTTTGCTGATTAACAACTGACAGTTGATAGCTATGGAGGGAGGGTGTGGACACAGGTAGGTGTCCAATTCAGCAATGGATGATCCCACTGCCATATACTTGTGAGCAGTACTATTTGGACTTAGTGGGTGATTAAGAAAATGGCATAGAGTGTGGAGGAAGAAATGTTACAGACAACATAGATGGAATTGGATGAAGGAAACAGAAAGGTGGAGATGACTGTGTCTGATTGTAGACATGTGTGAAACTCTCCAGTAACAAATAAAAATTATTTGAAAGGAGGAATATTATTTTCTTCTCCTTAAAAATCTTTTTCAAAGAAAAAAGTAATTGCTTAAAATTGTATCTATTGTAATTTATTGTGAAAAATGTTAATGTGGAAGCTAGATTCTTCCTAGTTTGTCCACTCTTGCTTTTGTTCCTTGATGACTCAAACAATCATAGCTACAGTTTTGAATTTAAGGGAATCATGTTCTGAAAAAGGAGAGAATTGAGGTTCTGCACTTCTGATCCACATCTGACCTTTGATCTAACCTTTGACCTTCCATTTTTGCAACTTCTCTTTCTGCTTCCAGCCCCGAGTGGATTTTCTTCAGCTGATGATGAACGGTCATAATAATTCCAAAGACAAAGAGTCTCATAAAGGTAAGCAAGCCCTTCCTAGTACATGGACAAGGAAACTCTTGGGAGTGTGTGTATAGCTCAGAAAATATACAAAGAGGCTTTTCTAGGAAGAGGTATACCACTGTTGAGTTACTGAAAGTCGGACGTAGCTATTATCGATATGAAATTTTCTAAATGTGCATAGGCAAAAGTTTGCTCTGAACATGAAGGGTGGCTATGATATCCATCTCCAGTGGTCTGTTTGTTACCTGGATGAGCATAGGTGGTGTTTGTGTCTTTCCCAGCATGCAGTCTCAGAGCTCTGTCTAGATATCTATGTCTAAATATCCTGACAATGTGCATGTGTTTTTCCTTTGTGTGATGTGTAAGTAACTTCTGGGGGAAACTCCTTCATACAAATGCACTGGTCCTCTTCATTCATTTATGTACTTAAAAATCACTCATAGCTGGGCAGTGGTCAACCATACCTTTAATCCTTGTACTTGGGATGCAGAGATAGGTGGATCTCTTAAGCTCCAGGCCAACCTGGTTGTAGTGGCTATTCCTGGTTGTCAACTTGACTACGTCTGAAATGAATTGCAATCTAGAATTAGAAGGCTCACCTGTGGCCCTAATCTGGAAGCTGAGAGATACAAGTTTCTGACCTGAATCTTGGCATGGAGACCTTGAGGAATAGCAGCTACGAATCCCATAGGATTAACATAGAAAGCTCTATGAGTTCAAGGTCATCCGGGGTTAAAGGTGTGGTGGCACACACCTTCAACCTGGGCCACACTTTTTGCTGGAGACATATATAAGGACATTGGAAGAAGGAAGGCTCTCTCTACTTCGCCTGCTTGCCTTGTGGGACTGAGCAATTGCTGGATCCTTGGACTTCCATTCACAGCTGCTGCCGTGACTGTTGTTGGGAGTTGATTGTTGATAGTTGGACTATAAACTGTAAGTCATCAATAAATCCCTTTACTACATTGAGACTACCATAAGTTCTGTGACTCTAGAGAACCCTAACTAAGACATATTGGTATCCGGAGTGGTTCTAGAGGAGCAGAAGTATAAGCATGAACCTTTTAAAATTCTGGAGGTGGCTTGAGGATCCATCAGCTCCATCAACTACTGAAAACTCTCCAAATTCTCACCCTCCTGGGCGCTCAGGGAATACTGGAGGCTCGTGGTCACAACTATATTCCAAGCTCAAAGAAGCTAATGCCCTTGATTATCCTGATGAATTAGGGGATTCGGTGTACAAAGCTTTCCACAAGATGGGGAAGAAATCAGAAAATGATTTTGTTGGTTGGTTGCTCTTAGCATCTTGAGAAAAAATGATGAAGGAAAATAAGGAATTTCAAGAAAAAATGATGAAGGAAAATAAGGAGTTGTGTGATAAAATCGAAAGGCTCCAGATAAAAGTAAACGATCTAAAAGTTGCTAAGTGTGTCCTTGAAGATAGTCTTCTCTCCAGCAGCCATAGAGTTCAAGCTGCAGAAAATCAAACTGAAGCTCTCATTATAAGGTTGGCTGAATTACAGCAAAAATTCAAGTCTCAGCCTGAGAGGGTGTCAGTGGTTAAAGTAAGGGCATTAGTTGGCAAAGAATGGGATCCTGCAACTTGAGATGGGGATGTGTGGGAAGACCCCATTGAAGCTGAGAATTTTGAACCTTCAGATTCTCAAGTGTTTGCCCCACTTGAGGAAGTAGTACCCTCAGCCCCACCCCTTAAATTAATGCCTTTCCCATACGAAGAAGTTAATTCCCCAGAGTCTGATAAGACAGCAGTGACTTTCACTGAAGTAAATGCCAGACTAGACAATATTGATGTTTCTCAAGGTCCACCAATAGTTTCTTCTAGATCTATAACAAGACTCAAGGCAAAACAAGCCCCTAAAGGGGAGGTAGAAAGTGTAGTCCATGAGGAAATTTGATACACTACTAAGGAGCTTAATGAGCTTGCTAATTCATTCAAGCAAAAGTCTGGGGAATATGTGTGGGAGTAGATTTTAAGGGTGTGGGATAAGGGTGAAAGGAACATAAAACTAGAGCAGGCTGAATTTATTGACATGGGCCCTCTGAGTGTAGATTCTAAGTTTAATATGGAAGCTAGTACAGTTAAAGAAGGTGTCAGAAGTTTGTTTGAATGGTTGGCTGAAGCATTTATCAAAAGATGGCCTTCTGAAAAGGAGTTAGAGGTACCTGATATCCCTTGGTTGAGTGTTGATGAAGGGATTTTAAGGCTTAGAAAAATTGCAATGCTAGAGTGAATATGTTGTATAAAACCTAATTCCCCACAATGGGAAGATCCAGAAGATATGCCCTTCACCAGACCTATAAGACGCAAACTGGTGAGAGCGGCACCAGCACATTTGAAGGGTTTTGTTTTTTTCTCTTTTCCTTGTGCCAGACCTTAGGGTTAGAGATGCTGCTGCTCAATTAGATAAATTAAATTCAATAGGTTTAACTGGGCCCCGAGATAACAAGGGCCAGGTGGCAGTATTGAATCGACAGAGACAAGGTGATCGTAGTTATTATAATGGACAGCATAGACAAAACAATATTTATAATGATATAACCCGCAATGGTCAGCATAAGAGAGGTAAAATTTATAATGGCATGACTCGTTTGGACCTTTGGTCCTGGCTAATCAATCATGGTGTTTCCAGGCACGAAATAGATAGGAAGCCCACTGCATATCTGTTTGAGCTGTATAAGCAGAAAAATTCTCAAACAAAGGAAAGAAGGGCTACAATGGATCATGGCAAAAGGCAGTCTAGGCCAGTGAATCAATTTCCAGACTTGAGCCAGTTTGCAGATCCAGAACCCCTTGAATGAAGGGGTGGCCAGGTTCCTCTGAGGGAGGATCTTGATAAGATACCTAAAAGTTTTGCTGTTAATCTTTCTCCAGTTCTTCCCCAGAGGGACCTACGGCCTTTTACAAGAGTAACTGTACACTGGGGGAAAGGAAATAATCAGACTTTC
>JADRCD010181440.1:9658-31294 GCA_019843815.1 Montemys delectorum
ATGATGATGATGATGATGATGATGATGATGATGATGATGATGATGATGATGGTGGTGGTGGTGGTGGTGGTGGTGGTGGTGATGGTGACAGTGATGGTGATGGTGATGATGATAACAATAAAAATAATAAAATAGTAATAGTAGCCAAAACAATGGCTCCATTACATTCCAGCAACACTAATAAAGTGGGTCCTATTGCTTTTTAAATAAAAGACTAAAACATATTCCAATATACACAATGACAAAAGAAACATAGAAAACTCTAAGGCATATAATGAGAAGTCTTAGACTAACAAGAAAATAGTTGAGAATCCATCTGTTCCCCTTACAAGGAGTGTTTGCTTGGAGCCAGTGACATAACATCATGGAGTAGAGAAGTGACTGAGTTGGAGAGCTTGTTATTCTATTACATGATTATAAATGAGTGGCTCTGATATTCCCTGGTGCTTTGGATACTATAACTGACAGTCAGAGCAAACATAGTTCTAAAATGATAGAGGTTTAGAAGCAGCTAAAATAGGTCACTTTTCAATGGATAAGGTAATGTCAAGTAACTAGAAGAAGATAAGGAGATTTAAAAAGGGAAATACTACTATGATTAATTTTCTGTGACAAAAATTCCATACAAGTAATCGAGGATATATGGAGAAAGACCTCCTGCAACCACCTTATTAAAGAGATATCTGACACACATGCAATAGGGAACTATAACAGAGCTGCTAAGCTGTATCACATAAGACACACAGTTACTATGTGGAGCTAATTAGTGAATAGATACATAATAGCTCACTATATTTATATAGGGATGATTGAGTAAAAGAATGAGTGAATGTGAGCACACATGAGTGCAAACTGCAAAGATCATATTGAGAAATAAATGGCCACTGAACCATGTGTTATGTTTTGGAGATTCCAGGGCTCAGGAGGTGGGAGCAAAAAGATAGAGAGTTTGAGGTCAGCCTTGGATACAGAACACCATCCTGTCTCAAAGTGAGCTAAGGGCTGACAGTGCTACTCAATGACTAGAATGCCCAAGACCTAGATTTGATCTCTAAGAGTGCAAAAAGAGGAATACTGTGGTTTTCAGAGTAAATGAAGAAGAGCAACTAAATTCATTGGTTTGGGTAGTGAAATCTAGGTTTGTTTATAAATTGTAAGTAATGCAAATATAAAATGGTATATTTGCTTTCATGTCATTGAACATAATAGTAATTACTAATGTAAACCTATTGCATGCTAGTTATACTGATCTGTCCCAGGTTGTATTTCACTATTTATCTCTAAGTGGAAAAAAATCTATTTTCTGTGAGTTTTTGCTATTGTTGTTGTCTGTTTACTTTGTTTTGTTTTAAGATGTAGCAAATAAGGTACAGGCATGTAAAATAACTGGTCTCTGACTCCATTTCTACATGAATAAAGCATTCAAGGCTAGTTTAATAAATTCTAGAAGATTTCCACATTGTCTTCTAAAATGGATTGGATCTTATTTGCCAGGTGTATAATACCTGGACAGGAGAGAAACCAAGTTGAATCGATCCATATGTTTTCTTGGGAAATGATCAAAGTACTCAGGGAGAGGCCAGGACTTGAACTTCTCAGGTGACTACCATGTAATAACTTGTCTTGTCCAGTCTCCACAGTACAAAGATAGTGTCAAAAATAAGTCTCAAATTCATTTTTAAAGTTACCAAAGGCTTCCAAAGTTCAATACAAAAGTTGTATATTTGGCTTTAGGGTCAACAATTCACAGAGCAGACAAGTCTCTGTAGGTCCTCTTCACTATTTCTCTGTCTCACCATTTCCTTTAAAAAAAGAAATAACGATGGTTTGTAGCTATCATTCTCCTTTAACACTCAGTATACTAACTCAAAAAAATGTGTGCTGGTGTTTTGAGATCACTTTACTATTAAAAGTAGGAATAATCATACACAGACAATAGGTCAAATATTTAATTTAAGGCCAACATGTCATGGGTGATCCTGAGAACCACTTATACTATATGGGTTTTAGAAAACTATGTGATCGACTGTACCTACCAACTATAGGCTTTAACAAAAGAAGTATCACTGTACGTATGAAGAATTTTACTCCCGTGGGTTAATTTTCCATTCATATATATATATACAGGTTGCTTACTTTTGTAAGCATTACTGTCGGAACCCTAAGAGAGCAAAAAGTATTAAAATCTTATTGTAGGCACTCAAACAAATTAAATCCACTCTTCCTAATGACTGTTGTAGTTAAAAATGAATAGGAGTAGCTAAATATTGTTGACAGTGGATGTGATATATCAGTTAGTAGTGAATAATTACAAACATAACTGTTTTTATTGATATAGAAAAGTACTACTAACAATAGTAACTTTAGGTAATACTTAAGTGTTTGTAGTGTGATTTTATAGAGAATTATTTAGTGTGTTTCCTATAAAGAGTAGTCTTTTTATTCTCTTGCTTTGACCAGGAAAGTGCTCCAATTCCATCACTGCTATTGCTTGCTACTAGTCAGAGATAGGTTATCTCTATAAGAAAGACTGACATGGACTCATTACTGGCTGAACCCAGGACTCTAATCCTACTAGATTAGAGAATGCTTTATCAATATGGCTCAATAGCCATAGCTTGCATGACTTATCTATAGTAATTTATTCCATTTCCTTCTCTCTTTTTCTTTCATTTTTGCATCATCTGTCATGCATCCTGCCTTTTTTTCATCTTTCCTTAGGGTAAGTTCACTAATGTAACCATTCTCATTTACTCCTGTCAGGGGTGTGTGCTCAGAAGAGATGACCTAATACTTTGTATCTGTTCTTTAGTAAGGGTGAAAAAAAGTATGGTTTAATGATGATTGCCAAAGGAAATGTTTATTAAGATCTGGGATGATTTTTCACTTGAGGGTTCTGATATCAGAATCTGTGATAGTAACCACTGCGCTGTCTAGGTATATGATAGCAGGAACTTTATTTGTACGCAAAAGAGGCCTTGGGATCCTTATTAGTTGGAAAAGGAGTGTAGGAAATCTTATGTTTATTAAGGGAAAAATTAGGATGTGGCATTCAATCTACAAAGGCTTTACCACAAATGGGATTTTATGTCCCCTGTTTTTTTCTCTCAACTCATCATTTATGCTTCCCAGGAAAGGATATATGAAACATTATTAAAATATATATTAGTTTTGAATTATAAAACTAAGGAATTCTTTTGGCTTCAGGTTTTCCAGTGATAAGTAGGTTAAGAAACACCACAAGGGTCATGACAAGGTATATATCCCCATTGGTAAAATTTGTCTATGATTTTATGAAGTACTGTATTTGAGCCCAAGCATTGCATGAATTTTGTGGCAGTATGTATCTATAACTCTAGCAACAGGGAGATGGATTCCAGATAATCAGAAGTTCAAGATCATCCTCCTCAATACTGGGAGTTTGAAGTTAGCCCAACATACATAAGATTTGTGTTTCTTTTCTTTTTAATTAGATATTTTCTTTATTTACGTTTCAAATGATATCCCTTTCCCAGTTTCCCCTCTGATAAAAACCCCGTATTCCTTCCCCCTTGTGTTGCCATGTCTCCTCACATTGTCTTCTTATTATTTTGAAATGCAAGTCTTCCCCCTGTGTTGTATGAAAGGAGACTTATGTTTCAAAACAATAAGAAGACAATGTGAGGAGCCATGGCAACACTTACCAGATTCCATTCAGATAGACACTTTCTCAGCCATGTTCATGATCAAAATCTATGTGTGATTTTGTTTTCTTTCTTTCTTTTTTTTTCCACAAAATTCACTTTTTATCCTTTATAGTTTTTCTATTTAATAGTTGTAGATTCTTTTACATTTTATTTCTCAGACTCAGAGACTAATTTTATAACTCAAAAGGTGATGGCTGTGTTTTCAAAGCCAAGACTCTCTTCCATCTGTTTATATGCACATGGTTCATATTTCTCTGTGTTAATCATGCATAGTACAGTATTATGCATGTGCATAGTCACCAAAATATCTTTAAAATGGTCATTAAAAATCTATACTTCTTTTTAAATCTTTCTTTTCTTTAATTCTCTCTTTCTTTTCTTCCTTCCTTCCTTCCTCCCTCCCTTCTTTCCTTCCTCCCTCCCTCCCTCCCTCCCTTCCTTCCTTTCTTTACATCCCAAACACTGACTACTCCTGGTCACCTCCATCATAGAGTCTCTCTCCACATGTTCCTTCTCCTTCTCTTCTGTGAGCATGAGCCCCTGCTAGTAATCCCTATACCCTGGTGCATCAAGTCTCTGCAGGATTAGGCACATCCTCTCTCACTGATGCCAGACAAGACAGTCCTGTTGGAGAACAGATTCCACAGTCAGGGTACAGTGTTCAGTACAGCCCCCACTGAAATTGTTGTGAATGAAAATTGAGCTGCATGTCAGCTACATATGTGTTTGGGGCCTCAGTACAATCTGTGCATGTTCTTTGGTTGATGGCTCCCAGGGGTTCATTTTAGTTGGCACAATTGGTCTTCCTGTGGCGTGGCTTTCCCCTTTCAGGCCTTAAATCTTTCCCTCTGCTCTCCTATAAGATGCCCTGACATCTCTCCAATGTTTGGCTGTGGCTATTTGCATGTGTTCCAGTAAGCTTCTGGGTAGAGCCTCTCAGAGGACAGTTATCCTAGGCTCCTGTCTACAAGCATAGCAGAGTATCATGAATAGTGTCACTGATTGATGCTCACCTATGGAATGGGTCTAAAATTGGGCAAGTTATCAGGAGGCAATTTCTTCAGTCTAGCTCCATCCATTTGTCCTTTTAGAAAGGACAAATTTTGGGTTGAAAATTTTGTGAGTGGGATAGTGTCTTTATCATTGCAGTGAGGTGCTGCCTGGCCTTGAGAGGTAGCCTCTTGACAGCAGATGCTGGCAAGGATGTGGAGAAAAAGGAACATTCCTCCATTGTTGGTGGGATTGCAAGCTGGCACAATCACTGTGGAAATCAGTCTGGAGGTTCCTCAAAAAATTTGGCATAGTATTACCTGACAACTCAGCTACACCACTCTTGTGCATATACCCAAAAGATGCTCCAACATATAACAAGGACACGTGAGGTGGTAGTGGGTCGGTGGGTGGGGGAGGGAATTCCTCATAGAATCAGGAAGAAGGGGGATAGGACTCGGGATTTGGGGAGGGGAAAAAAGGAAAGGGGATAACATTTGAAATGTAAATAAAGAAAATATCCAATAAAAGGAAAGAAAAAAACTGAGTGTGATGGGATGGGAAAAAAAGAGAGAGAGAGGTGGCCTCTTCAGGATCCATGTCCCTACTCTTGAGGAGCTCAGCTAAGGTTATCTGCATTAACTCCTAGTAGCATCCCCCATCCCAGGTCTCTGGCACTTCCTGGAGATTTCCCCCAACTGCCCCAACAATGGCTGTTACAGATAATCCATTCATTCTCCTGGCCTGCTTGCTCTCTCTCTCTCCTGCCCTTTGTCACACCTGTATTGCACCCCTCCCTATTGTCCTTTACTCCCCACTCCCACCCAGTACCCCCTCTGCCTCCTGTGACTATTTTTTTTCTCCTTCTAAGTGAGATACAAGCATGCTTGCTTGAGTCTTCCTTCTCATTTATCTTCTTTCAGTCTTTGGGGTGTATCATAGTTATCCTGTACTTTATTGTTAATATCCACTTACAGTGACTAAACCATGCATGTCCTATTGTGTCTGGGTTAGCTCACTCAGGATATTTTCTTTTAATTTTTCTTTTTAATAATAATTTTATTCATTTACATTTTAAATAATACCCCTTCCAGTTACCCCTCCCTCAATGCTCCATTCCATCCTCCCTCACCCCCCTTTTCCTTTGTCATCCCCCCTCCTTTGCCTCTATGAGGGTGCTCCTCCACACATTCACTCATTCCCACCACATCCCTCTAGTATGTCCCTACACAGGGACATCATCAAGCATTCCTCCCCTCCCATTGATGTCAGATAAGGCCATCCTCTGCTGCAGGACTCCTTGTCTTTCCTTTGTATCTGGAGTCCTGGCTCCGTCCATGGTCCATGATTTATTCCCTGGGAGCTCTGGGTGGCCCAGTTAGTTGATATTGTTCTTTTTATGGGGGTTGCAATCTCTTCCTCCTCCTCCTCCTCCTCCTCCTTCTCCTTCTTCTCCTTCCCCCTTTCTTTTTTTTTTTTTTTTTTTTTTTTTTGGTTTTCATGACAGGGTTTCTCTGTGTAGCCCTGGCTTTCTTGGAACACGCTCTGTAGACGAGGCTGGCCTAGAACTCATAAACATGCCTGCCTCTGCCTCCCAAATTCTGGGTTTAAAGGAATGTGCCTCCACTGCCAGGCAGGTCTTCCTTCTTTTTAAGCTGCATATGGTTTGTGGGTTGTATCATGTGAATTCTGAACTTTTGGGCTAAAGTCCACTTATCAATGACTGCATGCCATGTGTGTTCTTTTGTGACCAGGTTACCTCACTCAGGATGATATTTTCACATTCCATCCATTTGCCTGTGAATTTCATGAGGTCATTGTTTTTAATAGCTGAGTAGTACTCAAATTTCAGTACTGCACTTTATGAATCCATTCTTCTGTTGGGGCACAACTGGGTTGTTTTCACCTTCTGGCTATTATAAGTGAGGCTGCTATAAACATAGTGGAGCATGTGTACTTGTTATATGTTGGAGAATCTTTTGGGTATCTGTCCAGAAGTAGTGTTCCCAGCATAAAGTAAAAAGGCTTAAACCTGTAGATAAATATTGGAATTTCTACTTAAAAGTCTTCTCCTAATACTTTCTTTCAATAAAATTATTGCTGAAGTCATAGTTAGCAACCATTATTACACTGGTAAGATAAAGCTGGGTCTTCAGGTTGAACTATTCACATTTTTCTGAAGAACTGCCAGATTGATTGCCGAAGTGGTTTTACCAGCTTGCCATCCCACCAGCAGTGGGGGAGTGTTCCTCTTTTTCCACATCCTCTCCAGCATCTGCTGTCACCTGAGTTTTTTATCTTAGCCATTCTGACTGGTGTGAGGTGGAGTCTCAGGGTTGTTTTGATTGATTTGCATTTTCCTGATGACTAAGGACATTGAACACTTCCTTAAGTGCTTCTCCGCCATTCAGTGTTCTTCAGTTGAGAATTCTTTGTTTAGCTCCATAAGCAGGAGGGATCTTTCCAGATTCCCACATCTTCTTCAGTTTCATAAATGATGATGATATACACAATCGATGCCCAAAAATGTACCAAAGAACTCCTATAGCTGATGAAGAACTTCAGCAAGGTGGCCGGATATAAAATCAACTCAGAGAGATCAGCAGTCCTCCTTTATACAAATGATAAGTGGGCTGAGAAAGAAATTAGGGAAAAAACATTCTTCGCAAGAGCCACAAATAATATAAAATATCTTGATGTAACTCCAATCAAGCAAGTGAACAGTCTGTGTAAGAAAAACTTCAAGTACACGAAGAAAGAAATTTTATAAATTTAATAGTTAATGGATTATTTATTTATAGTGTTTTAAATGAAATATATTGTGCTTTTATCCTCTAACTTGACCACTATTTTCTTGTAAGACTTCACATTATTCCCTTGGATAACGAGGGAAGTAAAATGGTTTGAACCTATAGGTAAATATTGGAATTTCTGCTCAAAAGTCTTCTAATATTTTCTTTAAATGAAATTATTGCTGAAGTCAAAGTTAGAGATCATGATAACACTGATAAGATAAAGCTATTTGAGAACCTAAAATCACAAAAAAATTCTAGGTGTTATTCACTTGCCTGAAGAACTAAAGTCTAAAGAGAACCAAAAGAGGAAGATTATGAATGTGTGGAGGTTTGTAACTTACAAGTGGTGCAGGTTGATTTCAAATCTCTTCCCAAGATCTGTATGCCCAGAGTACTGTCTCTGAGTCTTGCTTTGGACGGTGAAGGTCAGCAAGAGATCATTAGCTGATGAAAAGGTTGTCTTCCAGGTGAACTGTTGAACCCTAGTACCTCAGTCTCTTGTTTCCTGCTCATGATTAGGGAGGTTTTTCCATTTTTGGTTTCCTTAGACCTTGCCAACAAAAATTAGATGCACAAACAGATGGATCCATGGGTCATAGGCAGGATTATATATCCCATGGAAATTACTTATGTCAGATAATTTTCTATAGCAGTAGAAAGTTAATCTATCAATTCAAACTCTTCTTTACACAGGTTAAAAGGTGAGGTGGTTTGGCTATTCTTTATCAAACAAGTTAAGTTTGAATACCCCAAATATTTTCTTCTGTTATCTTCCTTTTGTCAACTCTTTTTCAAACTGAGTCTGACATGTTTCTTGATCTTTTGAAAATCCTCTCCCACTTGGTACCATCAAATTATGTTCAAATTACTGTTCATTGCACTCTGAGCACAAGCGGGGTGGGGGGCACCATCCAAGCACAGGAACACTTTTTTGATCTATTTGGAGTCTTTGTGCATTTCACCTTTCTGGTGACCCTATCTCACCATCTCTTTTTTTGCTCACAAAAATCTTTACTATCATTTATTTGGGAAGAATAAATATGTTCTCTGACCTGTTTGAGATGTCACATATTGCTTCTAACACCTGTAAAGATCTATGTTAGTGTATTAATGGAAGAAAACAAGAGGTGGCCCAGGATCTTCATTGACTCTTTCAAAGATTATAGTGTTCATGGGGGAAAAACAACAGTTCCATTCCCCTGGTATTATTTAAAAATTTTTGTAACTTTTAATGAAAGGAGATGTGATAATATATGTGCCGTTGATAATGCTTCTCAAAAGAAATGCCCTCAATCTAAGTATTTTTCTTTCATCAATCAGTAAGGCTAAGTTTATATATTAATATTTTTATATAAATGTAAGTTAATACAAAATGGATTTGCTGAACCTATTCAAGGGGTGTCTGCTCAATTATTTAGAGTTAAATATATCTGAAAATAAAAGCTAGGGAATATTTTGGTGGCTCTGTTTAAGACAAAGTAAGAAATGATATTATTATTAATAATTATTATTACCTATTATTCATGGAGCAATTTCTGTTTGTCTGAAAATAGTTTTTCTTTGAATTTGTGCTTTCAATTAGCATGTAAATGTGTGATAGCAAGTTGATACACAATAAGACATATACTGGTTAGATCATCTGTGAGAGGAGAAGTTTCTATATTCAAGTTTGTTCATTAAGTTTCTTTTCTGAGAATAATCTAAAGTGTTGTAACCCATTGAAGGTGGGCTGGTTATTACTTTCCAGATATAGATGCTTTTTGGTGTTTAGAAATCTGGAGGCAGAGGTTGTGATCTAATTGTTCTCATCGCATTAAAGACCTGGTGTATTTCTCCACTCTCGCTAAAATTTGCCTGCATTTGATTCCTTGTCTTGGTCTTGCTTTCATTCATATTCCTGCTTTCCATAATATTTAAAGGGCAAAAATGAACTCTGGTGTCAAAGAGACAGATTAAGGATTGATGTGCTTACTATGCAAAACTCACATGAGCCAGATGCCTCTATGAGAAGAATTGAAATCAGTTGATCACTTGTATTTACTTGCATGTTTCTACTAACATGGGCTGAGATTCAGTAGAATTATACAAAGTATGATGATAACAAGCAAGGCTAACCTGATATGCAAAATTAGTTTATCATTAAATATTTGAGAATAATTAATTACAGAGTACATTATGCAACATATCTTGACTAGACCCACTCTTTCTACAAAGAAACATCCCCTTCCTTATCAATTTTCAAAGATTTTAAATCATTGACTTATAAATTTTTATATTTCCTTTCTATTTACTATTCATTCTCAATTTATGGTTTGTGAATCTACTCTTTTTTTCTTTAAATAGTATAGGGTATTGTCTTAGTCAGGGTTCTCTAGAGTCACAGAACTTATGGTAGTCTCTATGTAGTAAAGGGATTTATTAATGACTTACAGTTTGTAGTCCAACTCCCAACAATCAACTCCCAACAACAATCACGGCAGCAGCTGTGAATGGAGGTCCAAGGATCCAGCAATTGCTCAGTCTCACAAGGCAAGCAGGCAAAGCAGAGAGAGCCTTCCTTCTTCCAATGTCCTTATATAGGTCTCCAGCAAAAAGTGTGGCCCAGGTTAAAGGTGTGTGCCACCACACCTTTAACCCCTGATGACCTTGAACTCATAGAGCTTTCTATGTTAATCCTATGGGATTCGTAGCCACTATTCCTCAAGGTCTCCCTCCATGCCAAGATTCAGGTCAGAAACTTGTATCTCTCAGCCTCCAGATTAGGGCCACAGGTGAGCCTTCTAATTCTGGATTGTAATTCATTTCAGACGTAGTCAAGTTGACAACCAAGAATAGCCACTACAGGTATTTTGGTATGGAAGAATGCAAGCTACTGCATTACTAAGTTACTAACACTACTGAAAATCATAGAGCTAAGTTTTCATACTAACACTTTGAAATATAACATCAATTGTCATGGATATCTAGATAAATCAATAATGAGAGTTTAATTCTTAAAATCTAAATTCATATTCGAGATTACTATTCAATAATGTAAGTAAAATTGGAGTTCTATAAAATATAGTTCTATTCTGAACCTAATAATAGTAGTCATTCATCTGCAGGAAATTATTTGATAGAAGACCACTTAGAAAGTTACTTTTCTGAGAAAAGTATCATTGAATATTAGACCCAAAGCCACAAATAAACTGAAAACATCAATTTCATGATACCATTTATCTCCAGAGAAGATAAGTTGAGATTCCTATGATCTATACATTTTTCTATATATCATATTTCTTTAGTAGACTGAATAAGCATCAGAAAGTCAGTGAGTGACTAAATCTATGCCATAACCAGTGATGTGTAATGCAAAGTGTATAAGAATTAGAGACAAATCAAAGACATGAGACTTTTGGTTTTATTTTATTTTAAGGTATAATTATTAATTTTTATTTATGTATATTTGTATATGATTCTGCATGATTTTATGAGTGCTGCAAGGAAGGTGGGTCCATATATGGTTCAGAAAAAAGTTCCAGATCCCTTAGATGGGTAGTTGCAGCTGTTGTGATTTTATTCACATGTAAGTGCTGGGAACCCTACAAGAGTCTTTTGTAAACACAATATGTGCTTTTAAGCCCTGAGCCATAGTCTCAAACCAACTTTTCAATTTTAAAATTGCAATTTATATATATATATATATATATATACATATATATATGTATATATATATGTGTGTGTGTATGTGTGTGTGTGTATGTGTGTGTGTGTATGTGTGTGTGTGTATGTGTGTGTGTGTCTATGTTCGTGTTTTTGTATAGTCTCTAAGCCATGTATAACTATTTTAAATGTGAGGAACAATCTGATGTTTGAGGCCTAATAATATAGCTGAGTTTTGTTTTTAAACAGAAGAATGGAATTGGGCAAGTGTATTATTCTTATATTCAGGTCAGAATCTAGTATGTACTTAAAAGACACTTATCAAGTCATAAGACTGACATTAGCAACGTGAAAAAAGTTATACTGTGAGTCTTACATGCACCATCTTAGACTTCTGGTGAATTTCAGTATTGGTTCCTTTTCATAGAAATGAAAGTCTGGTTAAGAAAAAGTAATTATATTTCTGAACCACAAAATAGATGGCAAGTCTCCCAAAATGTGAAGTCATTTGAGACCAATGAAGGGATTTCTAAAAGAACCATCTCTATGCAGTTCTAACATCAGTCAACTGAGAGCATCCCCTTTCTCTTGTCTCCTGATATGGGTGTTTGAGCATGTTTGGGTTTTATCAGACTAAAATGAAGACACTGGGAGACATACAAAGAAGGCTCCATCAGAGTGAAGTAGGAACTAAATTAGCAGAGTCAACTATTTCTTAGAGATAATCTGTGGCTATTTCAGAATGGAAAGAGGTCATTGCTGTCATGACTCTGCTAAGTTAGGCTAAGCAGGCAAATATATCAAAACTGATAAAAAAAAAAAGGTTTAAATTATTCATGAAATGCGATTTGCAAAATTCAACCTAAATTTCTATTTCAAATCTTTTTAAGCAAGTTATTAAATAATAAGAAACACGTTTTCATTGCTATCAAATTTAAATAAGTGATTTTATTAACTACCGCATACTAAAGTATCTTTAGAGAGAAATTGATTCTGAAATAGAATTTTATGAATTCTACCACCTTTTTTTGACTCTTGATTTGCTACCCAGTTTTCAATTCTACTTTACCAATCATCATAGGCAATAGAGTTATAATGATCAAGAGAGAGAAATAGATTTTTTATTCACATGTAATTGAGAATCTAGATGAAATAAACACTGTGAAGTTGTTCCACAAATTATTACATGAACATTTTCAAAAAGTAGCTATAAACTAAGATGGCTGATAGAGAAAATGTATTTTAAGAAAATCTTATTTTTTCTTTTAATCATTCCATTCGTTTACATCTCAAAAGAAATCTTACTTCCTGGTTACCACTCCACCAACTCCCCCATCCCATGATATCCTACTTCCTGGTTACCCCTCCACCACCATTCCATCCTACATCTGCCTTCCCTCTTCCCTTTTGCCTGTATGAGAGTGCTACCCACCCACCCACACTGTCCTGTCCCACCACTCCAGCTTTGCCCTACTCTAGGGCATCAAACCTCCTAGAGACTAAGGGCCTCCCCTGCTGTTACTGTGGGGCAAGGCCATCCTCTGCTACATATGTATCTGGAGGAACCATAGATCCTTTCAGGTACACTCCTTGGTTGGTGGTCTAGTCTCTGGGAGAACTGGGTGATCAGGCTAGCCTATGTTGTCCTTACAATTGGCTTGCAATACCTTCTGCTCCTCCAGTCCTTCTGCCAGCTCTGCCAACATATTCCCAGAGTTCAGCTTGATGGTTGGCTCCAAGCATCCACATCTGCATTGGTCTGCTGCTGGCCAGACCTCCCCAGGAACTGCCACAATTGGTTTCTGTGTGCAAGAGCCTCTTGACCACCACAACAGTGTTGGGTTTGGTATTTGCAGACATAACGTATCCCCAGGTGGGGCCATTTCCTGGTTGGCCCTTCCTTCAGTCTGTGTTCCATTTTTTGTCCCTGTTCTTCCTTTAGACAAGAACATTTCTAGGTTAATAAAAACTTTGAGGTAAGTGGGTGGCCCCATCCCGTGATCAGGGGGTACCTATCTTCTGGATGCGGTCCCCACTATTAAAAACAATGAATTTATGAAATTGTTTAGAAAATGGATAGATCTGGAGAATATCATCCTGAGTGAGGTAACCCAATCACAAAAAAACACACATGGTATGTACTTTCTGATAAGTAGATATTAGCCCAGAAGATCAGAATACTCAAAGTACAATCCACAAACCACACGAAACTCAAGAAGAAAGACCAAAGTGTGGATACTTCATTTCTTCTTAAAAGTAGGAACAAAATACCCATTGAAGGAGTTGCAGAGTCTAACTATGGAGCAGAGACTAATAGAAGGACAATCCACAGACTGCTCCACCTGGGAATCCTTCCCATCTTCAATCACCAAACCCAAACATTATTGTGGACGGCAATAAGTGCTGGCTGACAGGAGCCTGATATAGCTGTCTCCTGAGAGGCTCTGCTAGTGTCTGACTAATACAGAAGTAGAGGCTCACAGCCATCCATTAGACTGAGTACATTGTCCCCAATGAAGGAGCTAGAGAAAGGACCCAAGGAGCTGAAGTGTTTGCAGCCCCTTAGGATGAACAACAATATGAACTAACTAGTGCCCTCAGAGCTCCCAGGGACTAACCCACTAACTAAAGAGTACACATGGTGGGACTTACGGCTCCAGCAGCATATGTATAGCAGAGGATGGCCAAGTCTCCTCCTATCAATGGGAAGAGAGGCCCTTGGCCCTTTGAAGGTTCTATGTCCCAGTGTAGGGGAATGCTAGGGCCAGGAAGTGTGTGAGGGTGGGGTGGAAAGCAGGGGGAGGTGGGAGGGAACAGGGTTTTTTGTTTTGTTTTGTTTTGTTTTGTTTTCGTTTTCTTTTTACTTTTCTTTTCTTTTTTCTTTTCTTTTTTTTTTTTTTTTTTTGGAGTGGAAACTGGGAAAGGAGATATTATATGACATGTAAATAAAGAAAATATCTAATAAGAAATGAAGATTTAGTAGGTTAAAAAAAAGACCTATGTAAAGATGTCTTTAAAGCACAATTTGAGGGGAAAACATAAGTGTGCACTGTCACAGAAGCACACTGAATGCACTGAATTCTTAGTAATGCATAAATGTAGAAGTTGGAAACAAGACAACTTTACATTTTTTCTTTAAATTATATTTAACTTAAATGTTTCTAAATCTCCTGTGTTTTTGTTTTCATTACTGTCCTTGATTGAACAACTTGTAACAATTGGAAGACTTGTGGTATGGAATTAACAGCCTGAAACAGAGTTAACACCACAGTACAACTGTCCAATTTTAATTTAGATCTCCTTAATGATTTCTGGGTATTCTAACATTCATACAAATAAGCAGTTCAGAAGCATTTTTTTTCATGAAACTACTAGATATTTGGAGGCAAAGAGATCATTTTTTGTGTTTTAAGAAGGAGAGTTGAAGAAGAAAACTTTCAAGAGTATCTAAGCAAAATGTGAGAGACATGGACAGTGTGACAGGTTTGGAGTGTATGTGTTCAGTTGAACTTTATTCTGCATCATTTTGGCCCACCTATATACCACTCACCACTTGGGAAAACTGTGATATACAAAAACATATACTTCCTCTGTTATGTGAAGTAAGAAACCAATGAAGTATGACTCAACTAAATGAAATGTTTAGTTCTTCAAAAATATTAATATTTGTATGGAATGCTTTAATATTTATGAAGAAAATTATAGGAGAGCCAAAGTCTGTGGGAAAGTTTTTCAATGAAACATTACTAGTGGAGTGGTCCATCAGATATCTTACTCTGTATCTATTCAAGTCAAAATGGGTCAGCCAACTTTCAGAAACAATAAATACCAAGGAAGAAGTAATTTACCAAAAAAATCCATCCAAATATAAAAGAAACTTTACTTTTCTTCTGGAAACACCTGTCTTCAAGAGGTGGGAAAAGAGTTTTAAAATATTGTATTAGTTTATACATAATTTTCCATTGCTATGTGTTTAACACATAGGGAGAGAGACATAGTGAGATAAAATGTATTATGTTTAATATAAACACTAAAATAAATACATTACGAAAAGCATACAGCTACATGGAATCTTATTTCATGGCACAATCCACCTAAATACCTTTGGGCAAATGAAAGATTGCAGAGGAAAACTTTGCTAAAGTCACACAGGACTTAGAACCACAATTTATTCCAAGACTACAATGTTAGTACAACTTTGACATAGTTACTGAATGGAGACTTCAAGACTAGCTCCGACTTGCATCAGCAATGCTCATCTAGACTGTTTTTTTCTTGCCTGGAAGAACATAAACTATCATACATCCAGGGTGGAAATTTTTCAGCAGTTAAGCACATTGGCTACTCTTCCAGGGTAAGCATATTCAACTCATATATAACTCTCTGTAACTCAAGTTCCAGTAGAATCAGATGACCAGGCATGTATATGGTACACCGATGTATAAGCATGTAAAGTATCTACACACATAATGTAAAAAATGTATAAATCTTAAAACTGTACACAGGAACAGTAATGTGCTAAATGTAAAACTTTATCCCTGAAAATGTACATCTAGGGCCAAATGCATGTAAAAGTTTTCAAGATGAATTGAAGATTAAAATCATTAGTGGCATATTTTTTTACATAGAACATGATCATCAATCAAATGCATCTACTACTAGCCGTTAACTAAGCAATTATTTCAACTATTTATGATACTTTTTTGTACAAGTTGGGACCCATGGCTGCATCTGCATATGTAGCAGAGGATTGCCTTATCTGGCATCAATGGGAGTGGAGGCCCTTGGTCCTGTGAAGTCTAGATGCCCAAGCCTAAGGAATGCTATTTTGGTAAAGTGGGAGTGGGGGGTGGGAGGGAGAACACCCTAACAGAAGCAGGAGAAGGGGAAAAGAATAGGGGGTTTCTGGAGGGGAAACTAGGAAGGTGGATAATATTTAAAATGTAAATAAATAAAATAACCAATAAAAAATACATGTCAATATGCTGAGAGCTTAACAAAGATACTCAATTTTTCCACTCAGTATTTGATTTCATGGGGGCTTATATTAGAGAAAGAAAATTTGCAAATTAAAAAATCATCACAATATTTTTCTAAAGTTGTGATATATTGAAAATATCCCTTTGGCTTAAAATATTTTAGTTGTTAAACAATGATGTACCTGGTGAATGCAACTATCTCCTTTATGATGCAATATGTAAAAATAGGGAAAGCCTTTACATTAAATTATAAGTGTAAATGAGGTAAGAATGTAAAAGCTGAAATGTTGAGGTTTAATACAAAAGTTTATAAAGAAAAGAATTATAGAAAAGATAATGTGGGCTGCAGAGATGCCTCAGTGGTTAAGAACACTGACTACTCTTGGAAAGGTCCTGAGTTCAAATCCCAGCAACCACATGGTGGTTCACAACCATCCGTAATGAGATCTGACACCCTCTACAGTGTATTTGCATATAATAATAATCTTAGAACAAAAAAGAAGAGATAATATACTATCAGTGCAGTACTTCTATTAATTACCTTTAATTTTTTTTTCCTTTTAGTCACTTTATTTAAAAAATAATGCTTGTTTTTAAGAATCTAGAATGGCCACTTAAAGACTAGCAACTTATGTTTCAAGTTACATGAGTAGATACATATGTATTTACTTTCAAATATGGAAGAACATCTTGATATCCTGCAAAATAAATACTAGTATTTCTGTGTCCCGTGTTTTTCTAAGAACTCTACACCTATATATACTTGGTTACACAAGGAGATTGGTTAATCACAGACAGTCAAGCACTGGTATAAGAATGAAGGCATGCTTAAGGATGTAGTGAAATGGTAGGACCATAGCTTGTACGTATAGGGCTTTGGTTCCCATTCTGTGTACTACAAAACAAAATCACATGCATGTATGACTCACTCACTAAAACCTATAGGAAATGACATCTGAAAAATTTTAGTTATTCAACATTGCAATAAGTTCTAAGTAAAAACAGTGGTTCTACTACTCACAGTTAACAAACTAAATCATTATTTTTTTTCATGAACTAGCATCTCATTAAGGAGAGATGTTTCCAAGATATTATACTATAAGACACATCTGTTAGGCTTTAAAGAAGTTATTCTAAACCACAATATGATATCAATGTCTGAACTATATGAGATATTATTGTGTGCTTTAGGGAAGGGATGTATTCCTTACTCAAATACCCTAATCACACTGCCTTACTGGTTATATTGTTGTTATTTTGTAGGATAAATGTCTGTCTCTTATTTTAGGAATGTATTTTCAGAACATATGTGGAAAGATTCAATAGGCTGAGATGTATGGCTCATTGTGCTTCATTCAGTGCCCAATGTTGTTTGCTAACACTTCCTGCTTTTCATTAATCTGGGTTATAATGAGGACCTCAAATTTGTCATATCTTAAAACTGTTATGGAATATATTTGATAGAAGAATCTTCATCATGACAAGACTGTCTGGAATCATCAGTCAGTTCATATATATAGTGAAAGAGAACCATGAGTACAAAGCACACCTTGAAAATTCAGTATAGTCCTGAGTCCCTCCCAGATATAATACTGACCCACCATTCTTTCACATTTTTTTGTCATTCTCAGTATCCAGATTTTGTCATGAAAGAAAAGTAAATATTTAAGATACTTACTTAAAAATAATTCCTTAAAGGAGTGTACTCAACAATTGGTTGACCAATCCTTTATAAGACTAAACAATTTGTTTTCCTGAAATTTCGAAGTGACTTTATGGAAATTAAGAAATTTTGATCCAAGTGTTTCAACAGATTATATATTAATCTACTCCTTTCTTAATTTGAGATAATTAAATACAATTCATATTATAAAGAATGGATTACATAAAAAAGAATAAGAAATGGCTATTCTTAGCACATAGTAGGTATTCAAAATCAATAGTGATAATAATGCATGTAGGATTTTTTTTTAATAGAAAGGAGTTTAAAATAAGCTTCTTGTTATCTATTTTTAGCAGGCCAAATATGAATGCATGATTTGGGGAAGGAAAAGAAGTGTGTCAAAAATACTTTAAGTTTGCAGAAGTGTTAGAAATAGCAGTGAACTTATGCATAGCTGATGGGTAAAATTAGTTATGTCTGTGTAATTAAGTTGAGAAAGCTGGTATCTATCAAAATATTTCCACCATTTCAGCTGAACATACTGTTACTTTTCTGCAAACATACACACTATAACTGTGCTGGAAATTAACATACTTTCAGCATCCAAGAAAAAAATCAGACCACTTAGAAGGTAGAAAGGTAATCAGGCATTACTTCAATAAGACAATTTCAAAAACTTGTCCTTTTTATCTTATTTTTGTTAGACTGCCATCATTATTGACTTTGAGACTTAAATGGGTAAAAGAGATTATAGTCACATGCTTGTGCACTGTTGTGAAAAATAATTATAAAATTCTAGAGCTGGATTTCTTCCTACCTTTAGAGAGTAGAAGAGCTGCCATGCACTAGGGGCCAAGAGAACATGGACCAGAGGGTTGTACTGTTGGGGCTTAGAGCAGGCTAGATGAAACATAGTAAGAGTATAACAGCAATGAAGGTAGGCAGTTACGCAGCTACTGTGCTGCCTAAGGCATATCTAAAATATAAAGGTGTGTGTATCTTTAATCTTGGAACATAAATGGTCTAAGGTAGGAAGAAACCCCTCAGTGGAATATTTAAAATATTTTACAGCAGTGCACAGTATAAAGGTTTTCTGTTTGATGGGAATTAGCAAAAGTGGATACATTGTAAGAAAAAGTAAAAGTTGTAGAGAAATAAGAAAGGAGAAAGAATGACTCTTCCCAGGTTAGCAATAGGTTAAGTGTAGAAGAGGGTAGTAAAGGTGATTAGAGACAAAATTTTTACATGATATATGGTAAAACTGAGAAGGGATACATTCTAAGCTTTCCAAGAAAGTTAATGTAATTGTAATGATCATAAGTAGTGTTTTATCTGTTCAATGTGTGTCTGAGAGCCATTGGGTCTTTTTACTCCTTCATGTTTTTCATATAAGTAGTCATTTATTTTCTTATTATGTTAATTATAGTAGTTTCTGTTCTCTTCAAGCATATGTCTCACTGTGGATATTTACAATCATATATGACATGTTAGTCTATAGATGCACACAAAAGCTGATATACAAGCATATCATCATACGCCTACATACACCCGAGTGTGTCTGATTTCCATTGGTTGAATTTTGACATAAGAATACAAGCTCCATGAAATATGGATTTTCATCTTTTTTTTTTCGTCTTTACTCATACATCCCCACAGCTAGAGCAATCATCAAAGCCCAGCAAATATTTAGTAAACAAACGGAATGTAAGGAATGAGAACAGGGAGACTCTGAGTGGTGTAAGTAACAGTTAATGTCTTTTACCACTGGGCCATATGAAGGGAGTTATCCAACTCTCTATATCTTATTCATTTTTTTTCCTACAAAATCCTACTAATGCCATATGTTTCAAAGGCAGTGTTGAAGAAACAGCTTCCAGTTCACAAATCAGTCTAATCAAACAAAGTGAGAAAATCAAGACATCAGGCAGTGAGGCCATTCTAATTCACATTTTCTCTGCTGTTGGAAAGAATAAATAATGATAAAAATGAACTTGACAGTAGAGGTGCATTGACATCAAAGGAGGGAGATACTAGAGAAGTGACCTTGCATCATGTCATTTAATGGTAAAATGCTGGATGGATAAACACCCACATAAAATGGGTGGTGCAAAGACAGAAACAGACACACATACACACACACACACACACACACACACACACACACACACACACACACCACATACATGAGAGAGAAACAGAGACAGAGACAAAGAAAAACAGACAGAGGGAGTATCATTTACCAATTATAAAAGGAATATTATTGAATATGTGCATATATGTATGTGTGCATGTATAAGGAACAGCAAAGAAATTTGAACACTAAGCAAAAACACTGAACATAACTGGTTCTTCTCATTAAGGGATTTTCCTGCATTGGTTTAAATATTCTCAATACATTGTCCTTCTATGTTTTTTCCATTTAGGGATAAAGCATGACTATTTCACATATAGAAAAATGAGTGAAAAATTCAAGTAACAAAATATATTGGTGGAGTCTTCATGATTATATTACATATAATATATAGTACATATGCATATGATGTATATGAGAGAAGGAATTTTCAAAAATATAAGATATTATTTTATTAGAGATTTCCATCTCTGCATGCTACATTGACCTGTATATGCTATGAATGAATCTGCATAAACACTGTTGTCACAGATACAATTATTTTCTGAGGTCACTAATTATATTTGCTTCCGGAATAAAATCTTAATGCTATAAATAGAAAATGGACTTAATGGAGGTACAGTGAATAAATAAAAATATTTTGAGACAGTGTAAAAGAACAGGAAACAAATTTATTGATATTCCTATGGAGAAAAATATGATTATGATTGAAAAGCAACTCCAGCATAATATTAAGTGCTACCTAGGAGGTTTTAGAATTAAAATGTATTCATATAAAGGAGGTATAGGATTTGGAACCATCAGATGGTAGATGGGGGAGATGGGGAATAAAATATGAAGTGTAAAAGATAAATAAATTGATTAATTAAAAAAATAGCTAGGCAGTGGTAGGGCATGCTTTTAATCCCAGCACTTGTGAGGCAGAGACAGGCAGATTTCTGAGTGTGAGGTCAGCCTGGTCTACAGAGTGAGTTCCAGGACACCCAGGACTATACAGAGAAACCCTGTCTCGAAAAACCAAATAAATAAATAAATAAATAAATAAATAAATAAAAATAAAATAAAACAAAATAAAGCAAAAACTAAAAAGAAAAAAGAAAGAAAAGAAATAAATGAATATGACTTATACAGTGACCATACAATGAATGATTCAATTGAAAGAAGTGCAATTTTGTCTGAAGAGCTGGCTCAGAAGTTAACAGCACTTGCTGCTACCCCAGGAGACCTGAGTTCAATCCCAGCACTCAGCTGGCAGCTCCCATTTACCTATCACTGCAGTTTCTAATGATCCAAAGTCTTCTGGCTTACAGAGGCACTACACATGAGATGTACACATACAAGTGGAATGCTTATGCACATAAAGTAAAAATAAATAAACTATTTTAAAAGGAAAATCAAATATACAAGAGAAGAAAGTCATGCATCCGTTCTGGATGACCTATAAAACTCATGCTATATGTTAAATCATATTTTGTTTTTACATGTCTGAGTAAGTTATTCACAATGAACTTTCTGTTCCTCAGTGGGATGAGCAATGACACATAAAGGCAACCACCATCGTCTTGTTCTCTTAACATTCTTCCCTAAAAGTTTTCAGTTAAAGAAGATTATTTGGCTGCTTTCTTGAGTTGACATAGGAGATTTTTGGGTGCTCCTGCTCGGTCATTGTCATGAGTTCTAAAAAGATTGTCCTCATAAAGAAGAAGGGATAGCCGTTGGTCTTCCTGCCTCCTAAGACAACACCAGGATA
>JADRCD010181441.1:0-12273 GCA_019843815.1 Montemys delectorum
CTAAGAGCACTGACTGCTCTTCCAGAAGTCCTGAGTTCCATTCCCAGCAACCACATGGTGGCTCACAAACATCTGTAATGGGATCCGATGCCCTCTTCTGGTGCTTCTGAAGAGAGCTACAGTGTACTCATATACATAGAATAAATAAATCTTAAAAAAAAAAAAAAAAAAAAGTTCAAATAAGTGAGTGCTAAGCTAACATATTTGTTCTAAAAGTCTGTTTCATAGGCTTTTTCTCAAATCACTACTTTACTAAAATCATATAAAGTGGTTTTGGCCTTTTTATTATAAAGCACGGCCTGACTTTGACAGAGTATTGGCAAGCTGGTGCTCCCAGCAATGAGGATACTGTAGCCTTCATGACAGACTGGTCTCTACTCATGGCCATGGGGAAGGTGAGGAACCCCACTATTACAGCCTGCCTGGGGACTCACTGACTTGAGAAGGAAAGCTCACTGTGACCCCCTAAGTGTTCATCGATGCTACGGGGACCCTGCCTTAGCTTGGTGGATGACACACACAAACCACTAGAATTCTACACAGCCATGACCAGCCACCCTGGTCCAGACGCGGCTGGGCCCTGTGGTCTCGCTAAAGAGGCCAGGACCGTTTTTTCTCCGTTTATGGACTTGATTTCCAGCCACAGCAAATAAACAGTGGCTGAGAGGGGAGGTTCTGTAAAGACAGCCTTGATACAGTCCACAAAAGAAGGAAAAGAGCTGAGATGGCTTCCCTTCCCCACACCTTGATCATATACATCGCAAAATAATACAAGGTTTTGTTTTTGTTTTTGTTTTTTTTTAACTCAAAAATCAACAGTCACTGGTAATAAAATGGGAAAGGAGTTTAAAAGCAACCAGACCCCCTCCTCAGAGTACTAAATTTGAAATCCATTTCTCGGGACAAACACTAAGAAAAATTCTCAGAACGTTTTTCAATAAGTTTCAACAGCCACTTCGCAGCACTAAAACTTTTATCACGTATGAAATATGCATTCTCAAGAAAATTATTTGTTTGCCTTTGCCAACGATGGCAGAAGCGGCTTTAAAGTGGTTGCTTCTGAATATTAAATTCTGTGTATTCCACAACCTACATATACACAACCTGATGAGCAAGCTACATTTCAATGTTAAGTTTTAGACACAAAGCTAGAAGGGTACACACCCTCTTTTTTATAGTTTGGTAAGGCACGATTGAAGTGTATCACATTTCAACCAAGACTGAACTGTTACATAGGCCTTCAGAAACACAGGCATAAGTACATGGCGATGCTACATCTCAGTCTTAAACAGAAAAGAGGGGACCTGAGTTCATTGTAGTAACAAGGCACATTATAAAGCTCACAACAGGGCCATCCCTCAGTCTACTGCAGAAAGGGGTTTTTGTTGTTGTTTTGGGTTTTTTGTTTTGTTTTGTTTTTTCAAAACAGGGTTCCCCTGTACAGCACTGAATATCCTGGAACTTGCTCTGTAGACCAGGATCTCAGCGATCCCCCTGCCTCTCTGCCTTTCAAGTGCTGGGACTAAAGATGTGCGCTACCACCATCTGGCTCTTGGATGGGTTTCTTGTTTCCCCTTGTATGTTTTTTGTTCTGTGGAACCAAACACGTTCACTGTGCGTGCTAGGCAAACACTGAGCTGCGTCCCCAAACTTAAACGCTTTGATCATTCCAAAACTCACTTCCTGATACCTAAGCCCCACGGAGATGGTAGCAGGAGGTGGGGCTTTGAAGAAGTTAGGGAAAGGGACCACAGCCTTCTGAACTGGGTTCACATCCTCGTACGAAGATGCCTGAGAGCTGCCTTGCCTTCTCTACCACGTAAGGACAATGTAAGTAGAGGCCCTTCCCCAGACATCTGCACGGCAGTGGCTTGATCTGCACGTCCAGAACCCTAATGCCATGGTTCCCCACCTGTGGGTTGCGACCTCTTTGGGGTTGGCATATCGGGTATTTACACTGCGATTCATAACAACAGCAAAACGACAGGTATGAAGTAGTGATGAAAATAATTTAATGGTTGTTGGGGGGAGGGAGTCATCACAACATAAGGAACTGTGTTAAAGGGCCAGACTAAGACGCTAGCAATGCTGTTGGTGGGGAGGGGGTAAGATCTCCAAGACAACCGGCAGGAAGAAGCCGATCAGACTTAGTTTCACATCCGAGCATCTTAAAAACAGACGATACACCTTAAGGGCTTTACCTATCAAAGCAGTAAGTGCAAGGGCGGGTAACAAAGTAGGAGACACTTGTCACCCAGGGCAGATCTGGGTACAAGCTTCAGGTGACCTTACACCTTGAATAGGAACCCTTCCCTAACAGACTCCGTGGGCAGGATGCCTGGTCTCCAGCAGGTGGTACTATTTTGAGACGTTCTGGAAATGTTAGGAATTGGGGCTTGACTGAGGAAGTAGGTCAGTAAGGCACATCCATCTCTGAAGTATGACACCTGGTCCCGTCCCTTCTTCTCCTTCTCCATCCTGTTCTCGCTGAGATGAGCTTTCTCCTCTGCCAGCTCCTCCCACACTGTCAAGGTCTACCTAGCTTAAGCATCATGGGCCCAGAATCAGCAATGTCAAGGATGACGGACTGAAGTTTCTCAAACTATAAATCAAAATACATCTTTTCTTCTTTACTCCTTCTCTCGGGGGACACAGCAAGGGTGAAATGACTGATACTTATATAGTACTCCAAGGAAATAGTCATTCAAAGAAAAGTAGTCCTCTGCCTGGGACAGTGTTCTCTGCCCTGTACATTTAGTAACTGAAGACTGGTTTGGTATTTTCCTTGTTTAGTTGGTTGGCTGGGATTTTTGCTTTGTTTCGTTTCGTTTGTTTTCCTTTTTCTTTTCTGTAATATCTGCAGGCACACTATTTGATTTGGCAGCAAATAATATCGACATAATATATCAATGTAGTTTTAAAACATTAAAAAAAAAATCTTAAGCAAGACAGAAAGTGATTTAATACAAAATTCCCAAGGTGCCTGCCTGCTTTGACTAAGTTATCTATCATATGCCTTCTTGGTTTTCAATTCTGGTGGTCTTGGGGGCAGAGTAGCACGCATGTGGATGTCTGTGGACAATTTATAAGAACTGGTTCTCTCCTTCCACATGAGGGACTGGGGATTGAACTCAGGTCTTGGGGTTGAGCACCTTTAACCACAGAGTCAGTCCCCCAGCCCAGCCTTCTCATTCTAAAGGGGAAAATTCATCACTCGAGAGGGTAAGATTCTGCTGCCTGTATCTCCGTGTCTTGTAACATTTCTTGGCCAAAGTTGGCTTCCCTACCCTTCCATTAGGCAAAGTCACAAAGTTATGATGAGTGGCTTTCTGAACCATCAAAACTTTCGATCAAACGGAGCAGACATTTTCTTCTGAACAAAATGCTTCACCGCCCAACAAAACTGACCTATGTTTGTTTTTATATCTAGCAATACAGTTTCAGATTTTCTGAAAAACTGCAAGAAAAAAAATTTATCACTTTCTGATTGCATGCCCCCACCCATACCAGTGAGACATCGGACAAAGGCAAGGCTCCATTCAGCCAGAAGAGACTGGAATGCTGAACGCCTCCTAGGAGGTATAACTGTCCCAAGTTAATAATTTGTCACAAAATTAACCATTGCCCAGCTCTAAATAGCAGTTCCAAAGTCTTACGAACAGGCTTGATTGTCTTATAATGTAGGAATTACCTAAATAAACATTTTTTTTTTTAAAGGATAAAGTTGAATATTCCTTCTTCTAGTGTGACCGGACTTGAGGGGCTGGTTCCTCCACGTTGGGAAAGGGGTCCCCTCCACAAAAGTGATCCTGGTAATAACACAGGGGGTTACACATTCTTGCTTGCCTCCAACAGAGCTGGAGGCTTTGAAGTCGCTCTGCTCACCAGTTTCGCCCATTTCCAATAATGATTAAGACCCATTCGGCCACTGTCTGAGTTCCAGAGATTCCAGGCCAACACTTGGTTTCACATGAGAGACTCCAGTGGCCCAAATCGTCACTCACTGGAACTCCCCTGACATAAAGCTGCCAATCATCCTGGTGAGCTGAGCTGAGAGCTCTGATCAACCCACAGAGAATTAACAGAAGACCGCATTAAGCAGAACTCAGCTTCTCTTTATTTGATCCCGATGATGATAAGAGAAACTGACTACCTACCACTGGAATGAGAAGTAACTGTATTCTTTAACTATCTGTGTGGTCAATGATTTGAGGGAGTAACAATGAATCCAGTTAGCGCTAGAGACAATAGACCACACCTGGAGTGTGTTACTTACATCCTAGGTCAGCTGTTAGGAACAAGACCAACAGCCTCCCCTCTCTTGAATCCTCCAACAGAATCAACATCCACAAGGATGTCACAAGAACAGAATCAAGTCTCAGAAGTCTCTACAGAAATGTAATTAAAATATAGGGAGATTAAAACTGGGGATTAAGGGGGCCAAAGAGATGGCTCAGTGGTTAAGAGTT
The DNA here is from genome assembly GCA_019843815.1 of Montemys delectorum. Classification (NCBI taxonomy): domain Eukaryota; kingdom Metazoa; phylum Chordata; class Mammalia; order Rodentia; family Muridae; genus Montemys; species Montemys delectorum. Next base: position 4,470 of record JADRCD010181441.1, read on the forward strand.
CTTGCAAAAGACCGGAGTTTTGTTTCCAGCACCCATACTGGGCAGCTTGGAACCTATGACTTGAGTTCCAAGTGGGGAAGGATGGGGGGTGTTGGGGGCAGGGGGGCAGAGCCTGACTCTCTAATCTCTGAAAGCACAGTACCCCATGCACAAACAAACATACAAGAATATGCACACAATTAAAAAGAACATACGACCATTTTTTTAAAGCTAGAAATGCACTTTTATTTCCAAAATGATGATTCTAAATAGAAACAATCCTAGCGAAAGTAATTTACTTTTCCATCCCCACTATGCAAATTAATTCTTACTAAGCACTTTTATTTTTGAAGGGTATTTTTAACCCCCACATCAGGACAACCTTTCCAAGTTGAAAATAATGAGTTCAGCGTTCATACATTTATTTACGTTCTTAATCAAGCACAAAGCCAAAGGAGAAACAAATGTGAGACGGAACCTGCTGATTTAAGTAGTAAAATATTAACATTTACGATAGAAAAAGACACATGTGTCCACCTTTTGGTCTGCCAGGGCCAATAAGTGGGAGAGGGTGGGGTGGCAGGCATGCGGAGGGGGGAGGCAAAAGGGGTTTGTTCTTGTTGTGTTTGTTTGTTTGTTTGTTTGTTTGGAGGGGAACCTGGGAAAGGAGAAATTTACATGTAAATAAAGAAAATATCTAATTAAAAAAAAGAAAAAAAAAAGAAAAAGACACATGTGTAAAGAAAATTTGCAGCAGAATTGAACAACTGAGACAAGGCCTGCTGAAATATCATGTATTCTCTTGGGAAATGGCAGGGCTACCAACCTCCCCTTGGCCTCTCTGTTCCTTACCACCAGCTGCTCATTTTCACGAGTTCTGATTTTCACTCCTGTTTTTCCTAGTTCTTCTGGTCAGATAGCCATTTAATGTCATGCCTGGGTTTTCCGATAATCACAATAGGATGGTCTAGACTTCTTGGTCTACCATACTAAAATTAGAACCTCTCCATTTAAAAAAAAAAAAAAAATGAAAAAGAGACTCCCATTTTTTTCTGCTCTTAGTCTTATCTTTTCAGATGCAAGGGTGTTATCAGGTATTCACTTTTAACGAAAACAAACGAGCTTTAAAGGAATTTGTTTAGAGCTTTATTCTGTGGATTTGTTACAAAGTAGTCCTTGGCCAGTCTATAATGTGGAAACAAATTATATTTTTGGCTTTCTGTTTGGCAGTATGATGGCTTGATGTTTTAGAAATTTCACTGTCAATCCTTTAAAGTTAGACCTAAAGAGGCCCAACAATTCAAGAGACCCAATAACTGCAGATGAACTTAATAGCCTATATATGTAATTACATTCACAGGGACAAATGTGTTTTCTTCTACTGTAAGGGCTTAATTTGGGTTAACGCTCCCAAAAAGACCATGCATCACGTACACAGTTGTTGAAAAAGCGCTAACAAGTTATGGATATGCCAGCACGGCAGAGTCAAGTTAACTGGAGAAGACAACTGAATTTCCCAAGTCCGTGGGTAAACAGATAGATGTAGAATAATGTAACAATAATGTAACAAAGGGGAGCTGAACATAGGACTTTTTTCATATTTTTTATTGATTATTTGTGAATTTCACATAATGCACCCCAATCCCACTCATTTCCCAGTCCTTCCATATCTTCCCTCCACCCTTGTAATTCCCCCAAAAGAAAATAAAATTATATATACACACATATATACATATAAGTATATATGTGTACATATAGGTGTATATATGCATATACACACACATATATACACATATACGTGTGTGTGTGTGTGTGTGTGTGTGTGTGTGTGTGTGTGTGTGTGTATGGGCCAAGGTGGTAACTGAGTTGGTCAGCCTTACCAGGACCAGCTGTCTGAACTACACAGGCAAGATTAGAGGGCATGCCTCATCTGGCGAGGCACGGAGCCACCTGTTGGTGGCCTGCCCCTTTGTCTGGTGCCACCTTGCAGCGGCTAGTGAAGGGCGGGGCCACCTCAGTGAAGTTCTTGAACATCATCACCATGGCTTCAGGTGGCAGCCAGGCCTCTCACATCATGCTGTTCCTCATAGTTCCGCCTCTTCATCTTCTCATCTCTCCACCACGTATTTGCTCACCATAGAGTCCTGTGGCCTCTGGCTGTCTTCCTCCTGGGCCCCACTGAACATAGGACTTAATAATAGCAAAACGTACAGGCACCTGACTCCACATGACTCTGCGTCTATATTCTATCGACTAACATCAGCGTGAGGGGGTGCCAGTTATCACACATACGGAAGTGGGTCCAATGAGAATGTCAGGAAGATTTTCCCGTCACTGTGACAAGGGATGCCTGGAACATGGGCGGACAGGTGCACCCCAGGCACCATGCGCATACACATCACTACATAAGCTTCCTCTGGCACAAGCTGACCAGATCATGGTGGAGTGCATCCTGTCGGATATCGGCAGTGAAGGCCTTCTTGAGACAAAGGCCTTTACAAATAGCCTGGTCCAAGTTTAATGCAGACTGTGTTTCCCTGGTTTGTAAAAATGAATTATGTATTCTAGCTAGCCTGTATAAAAGATACAAAATCCTGGTATTTTATTTGCAAGCCTAGATTGGACACGTTTTCAGGTATCCTAACTTACATCCCAGCTCTATGTCCTTGGTCGCCTGGTGTTTGAGTCTCTCTGGGGTTATCCTCAAGGTCCACTTCTTCTTGCCACGTGCTCATGACTCATCCAGCCTCATGGGCAACCTTTCTCCTCCTTCCTGGTATCTCCTGGGAGCCCTCACTCAATCCTCACGTCCCACCTTTCCCTCTCTCCTGCCCAATCATCACAGGCTCTAGCCTTTTACTAACCAATTCACTTTAAATTGGGGACCAGGCTGGTGTACATGGAAACTGTCTTGGGGCAAGCAGATCTTGGGGTACAGCATTTAGCATTTGAATACATAGCAGAACCAGACCAAGCCCCCAACACTTGTCCACAGGAGGCAGGGACACCCCCCCACTCCTCCATAAAGAGAGAATCCTGGTTTACAACCTCAATAGCCTAAAGCCAAAAGGTAAAAGGACACATTTAGGAAAATGGGGGCAGTAACCACTCCCTTAATGACTTCATAGTCAGAATCCCATCAGCCCTCCCTCAACACAGACTCACTCCCTAAGCCTGGCACAGATACCCAGAAGTTGCCCACTCCAGCCCCGCCCAAGTAGCGGCTCAAAGAGTTCTGTTGCTCAGCTTACCTTAACTTCTGACTCAGAAAGAGTATCTTGACTGCTAAAAATGAGAATTTTACTTTCAATTCAGAGAGTAAGCCCCCTTCTCTTCCCTTTATCCCTTCCCGCCTCCCTCTCCCGTCTCTCTCTTCCCCCTCCCTCTTTCTCCCTTCTTCCCCTTCCGCCCTCCCTCCCTCCCTCTCCCTATTCCCTCTGTCTCTCCCTTCTCATCCCATCTCCCTCCTCCAAGCACCCACTAGGATAGCCAGCTTCCTACCCTGCTGTTTTCTCCCACTGAGTCCAATAAAATGTCCTTGAGTTCCCTCTGAGGCTTTAAATTCTTTTATCTACAAGATCAAGAACCTGAAGAAGGGCCTGTGTGTCCCTCTGCAATACGGCCCACATATGACATTCAGCTGAGTTCTAGAAAAATTATAACTGTCCTAAGATCACATGGAAGGGAGCTTCAGAAATAGGAGATTAATGAATTTCTTGGTTTCTGGACAAAAATAAGGGCAACGTTTAATTGTACCTTGAAAATATCAGCTCTCTGCGCCATTATTAAGCTCCCAATGTCACAGAAAGACAAAGTGTACATTATCTCAGTTACGCAATCTAAAAGAGTCACATACATGACAGAGGATTAAATGGTTATTTCCTGGGCCTGGGTTACGGGAGCTAGTGAGAATTAGCAAGAAACTGGTCAAAGGATCTGAAATGTGAGTTAGGAAAAAGTAAACTGAAGACAGGAGAAAACAAACCCCATAAAGCTGTCCTCTGCTCTTTCCACATGTGTGAAAAGGGGTTAGATGCGCGCGCACGTGCGCGCGCGCGTGCGCGCGCGCACACACACACACACACACACACACACATACACACAGTCACACACACACACACAGACAGACACACACACACACAGACAGTCTCACACACACACACACACATACACAGTCACACACACACAGACAGACACACAGACAGACACACACACACACACACACACATACACACAGACAGTCACACACACACACACACAAACAGACACACAGACAGACAGACACACACACACAGACAGTCTCACACACACACACATACACAGTCACACACACACACACACACACATATCATCATCCATCCTGTTACTCAGATGAGAGCAGAGTGGAGAAAGACTGTATGAATTCATGCAAAATGCAAATAACTGGTTTTTGGATACACTGAGCTAAGTAAAAAGGGCCAGTCTAAAAGGCTACATACTAAACAATTATTTTATCGATGTGCTGTGCACTTCCATCAAAACCCAGGGAGCCCAGGGCAGACCTTACTGTCTGTATGCTGTGAGAGATCATTCCTGGCGTTGTAAACTCCCAGATGGGAAAGAGGTAGAATGAAGAAAAACGGATCCGTGTGTAAAATAAAGTCAAGGAAGGAAAAGAGGTGCTGACCTGTGTGTCACCGGACGGGAGTAAGATGTGTAGTTTGAGGAAAAAAAAAAAAACAACTATGCACTGGACTCTGCTGAGGTCACTGTTTTTCATGGGGGTATCAGCCAAGAATTCCAAAACAGGTCTACACTGTATCCTGAGCCAGGGAGAACGCTCAAGTGACCTCTGCTGTGGGGATTAGAGATATGCTGCCTCCCTATATGTTGTGTTTGGCTTACGATAGCTACAGATGGATACTATCACAAATCCTTACAGAACCATCTATAGGCATGTATGATACAAACTATGCCCTGCTGTGTCAGCTGAAGGACCTAAAGGAACACATCCCATTAGGGGTGAGAGCACCAGATCTTAGCTCTAACGCCATTTTCCCATCAAGGCACCATGGCTCCTTCGAGCAACGGAACCTGGACGCTCGTATGGTGCCGCCGAGTAAGAACAGTGTTCAGAAAGCGAACAAGAGAAAGTATAATGATACAGGTGTGCAGAGGGAGAAGGACGGAAACCAACAGGGACCATGATGGTCTGAGCGGTAAAATACTGGAACAGTGATGATGTAAGTCTAACAAATGTATGGCTTAACCGCAGTCCAGACCCTATGACCCCAGAGCCACACAAGCAGCAGACAAGCCAACAACACAGGAACTCAGCACTAGGACCAGGGCTCATCCACAGTGTGCATCCTTGGTACTATGAGGATGTCATTTTATGACTTATGGGAAGGTGACCAAGCGGGGGTGGGAGGAGGGCAGGGGGGAAATCACACAAATTGCAACCAAGGCTCTCTCTCACAGAGTACCTGCCATCGAGCCTCAGAACTGTCAGATGGCTCAGAGCAAGGTAAGTGTGAGAGACAGTCAGCTCAGGGTGGGGGTGGGGGTGGAGGTTGTCTGGGTCACGTGTCAGCACAAGGTGCTGTTCCTGGGAAGAATTCTAGAATGAAGAAAGAAAAGGGTGGAGAAGGGGAAGAAAAGAGGAAGACTGAGGGGAAGGGAAGGAGACAGAGGAAATGAAGGAAACACAGCTGAAGCACGGCTTTTTGGATCAGTCATGTGCCGCTACAGTTCACTGGATAACGTAAATTGTGAGTAGCAGGGGAGAATTGGGTACTTGGTATGGTATATGAGGACTCTCATCAATTTTAAATCTACTTCAGTGAATTGTAAGTCCATACCAATGGAGGAACTAAGAAACCTCCATTACACCTCCAAACACCAATTTAACTAAGCACGATTTATCTAAGCTTAACTCACTCTTTAAATATTAAAATAAATATTAAAAATAAAACCAAAGCCACTACATTTACAGGGCAGAAGGTCAACATTTTTTGTTTTGTTTTGTTTTGTTTTAAGATTTTTATTTATTTATTTTATATCAGTACACTGTAGCTGTCTTCAGACACACCAGAAGAGGGCATCAGATCTCATTACAGATGGTCGTGAGCCACCAGGTGGTTGCTAGGATTTGAACTCAGGACCTCTGGAGCAGCAGCCAGTGCCCTTAACCGCTGAGCCATCTTTCAGCCCAGGCCAACATGTTTTAAGCCTGTCATTTCTTTTCAATAATCTACATATCCTCCAGGTTGAAAAACTGGAATATTGATATTTTTTGAGCTTCTAAAACTATTGATAAGAGCATCAGCAGATAAACTATGACAGCAAGAGAGCCTTTCTTTCACCTGGAAAAACTGTGGCCAGTGTCTGGGCCTGGGCTTTTTCCATAATGAAGAGACTGTTCAAATCCCAGAATCCCAGAGATGGATCTTAAAGACATCAGCAAAAACACTGGTGGTGTGACACTGCGTAATGAACACTTCCATAATTTGAGCTTGTTGCCAGTAATAGACGTCGGGAGACTGTGGGTAAGCATTTAAATCCTACTCCCTGGTATGAACAATTGTTAATTCTGTCCACTGGAGACCCACAATGCTCTGGGGCAGCAGTGAGCTCCAGAAACTCTGGCCTCTCACCATAGGGAGGATGGTGCTAACTAGATCAGAGAAGAGTCTAGCTCAAGAAGGCATCTGGGACACTGTGTAATTCCCAAAGGACATTATCCAACTAAGCCAAATAAATACTCAATCTTAAGTGTTCCTATCTAATAAAAGAGTCATGATAACACCCCCAAACAGCTCATGGCCATGGTGATGTGTGTCATAAGGACACAGCAAAGTCAACATGCTCTATTTTAATATTTCTGTGGGATTTTCTGTTTTGTCTTTTTTTTTTTTTTAATACTTTGTTTTGGTGGTAGTAGGTAGGGGGTTTGTTTCCGTTTTGCTTTTCTATGGTTTTCTTATTGTTTGTTTGGTGTTTTGAGAAAAGGTTTCCCTATCTACACAAGCTTGGTCCAGCCCAGAACTCCAGGCTGGACCAGACTACATAAGTCCAGGCTGGCCAGGAACTCAGAGATCGACCTGCCTCCTTTAAAGCATTAAGAAAAGGTCATGTGCCACTACAAGCAGGAGAAACATCTCTCTTATGAGCTTTAATAATGAATAATATTCAAATGCACCTACATTTCAAATACAATCTGACACTGTAACACATTCTTGGAGTGTCTCGTAAACACTGGCCACATCTGTGTAAACAGAACACAACTGATACCAGATCAGCTAAAAATGAGGATATTTGATACTTAAGACTTCGAAGTAGAAGAATCTGCTTTTGTCCCTACTACCTTAGTTACAGGCACAGACTAATTCAGCTCATAGTCCTCTACGAGGCCTCCTGAAAGCCTAGCCTAACTTTAAGTCTAAGACACTAGCTCTAATTTTTCTAAAACAGCAAGAAATTATATTGAAAAAAAAAAGCAGAAGCTGAAATATATAAGCATTTTCTTTGCACAAGAAATTTTCTAAAAAGTCAAGGGCTGTTTTGTAACAAAACCACAGATAAGTTTTAAGCAAATTCCCTTAAAACTCGTTTTCACTAAATATTAATATCTGATGATGCATTTTTCTCTATTTAAAGTCAGTAGAAAATGGGACTAGTTTTATTTTTTCAAACCTAAAACTTCTACTTTCAATTAATAGCAGAACAAACAATATGGACGTTCTCATTGTGGATAACTAATTGGAAAATCTGGGCATAATAACACACACATACATGCACATACACACATACACACACACACACACACACACACACACACACACAC
>JADRCD010181450.1:0-12229 GCA_019843815.1 Montemys delectorum
GGGATTTTTGGGTTTGCTCTTTAAGGGCTTCTATTTGTTTACTTGTGATCTCCTGTAGTTCTTTATGGGATTTTTTTGTTTCCTCTTTAAGGGCTTGTACCTCTTTATCTGTTTTCTCCTGTATTTCTTTAAGGGAGTTATTCATGTCCTTCTTAAGTTCCTCTATCAGCATTGTGAGATGTGTCTTTAGATCCAAATCTTGCTTTTCTGGTGTTTTGGGATATCCAGGGCTTGCTGAGGTGGGAGTACTAGGTTCTGGTGAAGCCAAGCAGTCTTGGTTTCTGTTGGTAGGATTCTTGTGTTTGCCTTTTGCCATCTCTTGATCTCTAGTGTTAGAAGTTCTTGGTGTCTTAGAGCTTGACCTTTCCTTGCTGCCCTGCAACTCCCCTTCCACTCCTGAGGTCTTTGCCTCCCAGCTGGTCTGGCCTGAGTCCTTGGGCTGAAGTCAGCCCTGAGTCCTTGGGCTGAAGTCTGCCCTGGAGGGAAGCTCTCACCTGAGTCCTTGGTCTGAAGTTTGCCCTGGAGGGAAGCTCTCCCCTGAGTCCTTGGGCTGAAGCCTGCCCTGAGTCCTTGGGCTGAAGCCTGCCCTGAGTCCTTGGGCTTAAGCCTGCCCTGAGTCCTTGGGCTGAAGTCCGCCCTGGAGGGAAGCTCTCCCCTGAGTCCTTGGGCTGAAGTCTGCCCTGGAGGGAAGCTCTCGCCTATCAGGCAGGGGGCAGAGGTGGTCGCTGATCCAGCTCTGTCACTCAGAAGCTGACAGGCTCCTGTCCCTGCAGTCCTGCGGCTCCCCTGCAATTCCTGAGGCCTATGCCTCCCAGCTGGTCCTGCCTTAGCAAGACCCCAGAGAGAAAATGTCGATCTCACCTGAGTCCTTGGTCTGAAGTTTGCCCTGGAGGGAAGCTCTCCCCTGAGTCCTTGGGCTGAAGTCTGTTCTGGAGGGAAGCTCTCCGCTAGCAGGCAGGGGGCAGAGGTGGTTGCTGATCCAGCTCTTGATTTTTTTTTTCAAAAAGAGCCATTTCAGTTAGTCAATGAGATAAAGGCTCTAGTCAAGAGCTCACTTTAAAGCCATCATAAGGATTCATTTAAACCTCCATAATTCTTCCTTTGACAGCACTCACATTTGAATCCATTATGTACTTGGAAGGAAAGAGGGGAAGAGCTTGGGTAGTCAAGGTAGGAAATACTGCTTGCCTATGTAGTACTGTACTCAGTGGCTATTTGGTTTGGAGCTACACTGGCCCTGAGCCTGTCCCAGAAGACACAGCAGGTAGTAGCCCCAAGCTTCTGAGTTCAGGCAACACCTCACTTACCTGCCACCACAGAATGAGGAGCTTGAAGCCAGAGATGATTTCAGAAGAAATGGCCATGTGGGCTTTCTGACACAAGCAACCCTGGACACCTACTTCGTTTGTCTCTTTGACTTAAGGCATTATTTCATGACACAAACACTCATTTAAAATGTAGCTTGTGACAGGTAGAATATCTCATTGACTAAAACATGGTTTCTTCCTTTAAAGAACTATTAATCCAGCCAAAGATCATATGCATTCTGTCTCACAACAAAGACTCTTGCTTGTTAATACCTTTGGGGGGGGGAATGATAGTGTTATTAGTCATTATTATTAATTTCAGTATCTCAAGGGCTAGCATGAGGGTATATCCACTAAATGCCAGACTACATTCTGAGGACTACTTCACTTTACTCTTAGAGTGACCTTACAAAGTAGGGTATTATCATCCTTGCTGATTTAAGGATGAGAAAACAAAGAAGAGAAAGATTAAGTAACTTGACCAGTGGGACCCAGCTAGCAGGTAACAGGTCCTGGTACTGGAGACGAACATTCTAGCTGTAGGGTTCACATTCATAGCCCTCCTTCTCGAGTACCCCAAACTTCTTACTTAAGCATCCCATAGTACTAGCATGGCGTTCTTTATACCTTATCAGCATCTTGGTTTTGGAATTAATACCCCTTTCTGTGAAATGACTTTAGCTTCATATGACAGTGGACACCTGAGAATACAGTGAAAGTCATCACAAGGCAACCAGATACAGTGCTAGGGCAAGCAACACACTCTTACCCAGGGACCAACACACTCTTACCCAGGGACCGTGGAGCAATGACCTCTTATGAATCTGTGTTCATGTAGGTGCTCCCGAAGGGACAAATGCCAACGGGCCTGGGAAGCAAATCGATTTGCTGCCAGTATCAGCCAGTGCATGAGCCTTGAGGTGCACCCCAACAGCATCTCTGTATCAGATCACAGCCGGCTGGTGAGTATGCATCAGGGAGGACTGGAGCACAGAGCACACTTCTTTAATACCTGCACGTACTGATCAGAATTTCAGTGCTAATATCACACACACACACACACACACACACACACACACACACACACACACACGCCTTAGGTAACTCCTGCTGTAAAGGGTATAGTCACAACATTCTGCAAATTTATTATCCACAGATCTGTTTTGTAAATCTGAAGTTTGCATTTAGGTACAAAAAAAAATCTATGATATCATACAATACTTAACAGCACATTCTTAGGATATGGTATGATTTCTGTCTTGTGTTAATTATTCAAGAAAGCCTTAGCTTGCTACGGTGCTTGGCAGAGGCAGAAGAGAGATTAAAAGAAGACTGAGACTCATTCAAAGTGTATGCTTAAAGAGGATATTAAACATAATAAAATAACCACCTGTCAAGGTACAACTCAAAATATTCCATGTCCTTAGGCCATAACTGCATTTTCATTGTGAAGGTTTTATGAGCTTCATGAATGTTAATTAGCTAATGAACCTTCTATAGTTTCACTTCATTCATACCCCCACCAAGAGGTTTTGGCTACAGTGATGCTAATGAAACAATCAGGGGAAGCTGCGCCTATTGTGAGATCTGAGGACAAACTAATTGAAAAGTGGCTTGAGTTCAAAACAACATTTTCCAAATTCAGAAAGTCTATTTTTTTTTTACCACTACAATGAAACTCTGCAAACTTAGAGGTGCTGGAGACTGCTGTTCTAGAGTGGAGTCCTTTAACAGTAGATATTATTTAGCCATCAGTGAACTTTCTCTGATTTCCTGGGCATCTTGTGAGCCTCCTGCCCCACACCAGTGCACTGCTGGAAAGCAGAAGGCCCAGAGAGAAGAGAGGAGCAGAAGCTCCTGGGGCACATGGTTTCCAAATAAATGGAAAGTGGTAACCAGGGCAAGGATCTGCTTTCTTCTACCAGCCTACCTCCATGCATGGCCAGCCTACACTCTGGTGAAGCTCACACTCCCAGGAGCTCATGCTAAGGGGTTGTAGTAAAGGCCTAAGCTTATGACTCACTTGCAGGTCCCTCTGTGCATTGCAACTAATTTCCAAGTCACATAGAGCAGGGTCTGAGATGAATGTTGGTACAAATCTCCTAACTTGAACACCAAATGCTTTCCAATGCTGGACAAGATTGAAGTAGTAAAAATAATAATCTTTATGAAGACTAGTGACCTCACAAAACACACAACCACTTGTTATTCTAATTGTTTAGTGTCAGAGATGGAAGATCACTAGACCAGTGCCCTTCTTTTATAGATGAGATCAAGGAGGTCCCTGAGCAATAGGTCCCGACAGAGAACCTTACCTGGTTCCTGGTTCTTCTGAGCTCTTCCTTCTCCCACAGCTCAGCCTGGTTGTGAATGATGCTCCCAACCTCTCTGAGGGTATTGCCTGTGCCTTTGGAAACCTGACTGAGGTGGAGGGGCAGGTGTCTGGGAGCCAAGTCATCTGCATCTCACCTGGACCCAAGGATGTCCCTGTCATCCCTCTGGATCAAGGTAAGGACTGTGTCAAAAGAGCTATGGTGAACTTAGGAGTCACAAATATAGGCATGAAGCTACCTGACCAGTATTCACATACCAGATGCTAATATTGGCTTATGCATCTTGTTTGAGTTTGAAAGCACACAGCCATGCCCAAAGTCAGATTAAAGGAGGAAAATGTTCATTCCTCCTAGGCTGAAAGTGTATAATGTGCACTGTGCCCACTTCCTGTTCTTTCTAGAAACAGGGAGGATTTGGGCAATAGATTACTTTGAGCTCTCTCCACAGAACTTGGTTTGAACGATTCTTGAGCTAATATTCTGAAATTCTTTGAGTAATTTATCATGCCTAACCAAGTCAAAGGACTCATGGAATCTGTTATTGAGGGACAGACTGAGATTCTCTGGGGGAAAAATAGGTTCATGCAGGCTTTCTCTACCATCTATACTCCTAGGTGGCTCTATGACATGGCCTTCCCCCCTCAGGGCGTTCACTCGGCCCCAGGTTCTCTCACTCTGTCTTCTCTTGCAGACTGGTTTGGCCTAGAGCTGCAGCTGAGATCCAAAGAGACAGGAAAGATCTTTGTCAGCACCGAATTCAAGTTCTATAACTGCAGTGCCCACCAACTGTAAGCATGCCTCAAAAGGAGCCTTGCCTGGATCTGGATTGGGTTTTGGGGTTCTACTTCTTCCCCCTAGGGCAAGACTTGTTCGGTGGTAACATTGAAGTCTCTAGCAGGGCTGGCACATGTTCATTTGAATGGCACTCACTCACCACAGCCCCTAATTTCGTTTCTTTGGCCCCTACCCTAGTACGCTCTATCCTCAATTCTGAAGCTAGGATGGTAAGAAGAGGGTCCTGACCTAGAAGCTGTAAAAAAGAGGTCTCCACTTCAGCCAATTGGCAGTGGCTTTGAAAGCAGGGACTGCAGTGGGTATGAAAGAGTCTGCTATGCACACAGAGGAAAACAGGCATAAGAAGCAGCCTTTCTCAGTATCCAATGAGAGGACCTGGGCTGGAAGAGGCAGAGGAGGTTTTAACTTCAGTGTGCAACATAGCCCTCTTTAATATATGTTATGAGCAAGACAGAACAAAAGGAACAAGAGGTGGAAAATGGCTAGAGGCAACTAAGACAGGGCAAGGAGACTGAAACAGAACTAGATAAAAATGACCACTAAACCACTACATTTCAACCCCCAGATAACTCAGCTTGGGAATTACAGACTTTTTGGAGGGGAGACCTGTCAGCCTTCATAATCTAAGACAGGAGTTACAGAATCTATTGTTTGTGAGATAGCAATCCAGTGTGAAGTCACCGCATTCAGTGATGTATTTCTATGTCAAGGAAGATGCTGTCACAGGCAGCAAGTTTTAGCAGAGAAATACAAGTCTCCTTGACAGCCAGGATTCTATTTTATTTCTCAACATTATCTTACCCTTCTCTACTCCTGGAATTCTATTAAAAGTCACAGTATCAAGTTCAATTCCCCCCCCCCCTTTTAATAGGATAAGCTGAGGCCCTTAGACAGTAAGTGTTCCAATGAAAATGACAAAATCAGACAGTAGAAGACTCAGATTAGAGTCCAACAAATACCATTTCTTTTAACCTAGACTATATATGTTTTTTATTTGTTGAATCATATATATTATCAAAAATCTATTAGCAATGGAGTACATGAAATAGCATTGACTCAAACTCAGAAACAAAGTGACTTTAGACATGACTGACCTTGGGTGTGCATGGCTAGAAAAAAATCCTTTCTAGGGAGCCAGTCATCTCATACTTGGTCTTACTAGCCTGAGACCCCTGAATGGAAGCCCCTACCACCCAGACTTAATTAAGAGCCCCACCAGGTGGCGCCAGATTGCAAACTTATTTGTGTTCATAACAGCTTAGTGTAGTTCTGAAAAGCTATCATATAGAAACTGAAAGAGGAGGAAGACCAGAACTCTCAGTACATTTCTATCACAGAGGTCTGCACACATACAGAGCCTTCAGGTGAGCTCAAAAAGGAAGAAGTGCTTTCTCTGGGAAGAACATGTATGCCATAGGTATAGGCTATTTCTCCATGCTAGGGCCACTAGTAATAAGGGGCAAAGTTGTGATTCAGTAATGTAACACAATAAAGAAACACAAGCGCTGTGAGCCAAATTGCTAATAATCAAATGTTATTCAGGTTGTTGAAATAATAGGTGATTTAACTTCTTGAAAATAATGATCACATTTAACATTATTCTTTTGAAAAAAGAAAAGAAAAGAAAAGAAAAACATTTCCCATACATTATCTCACAACACCAAGCAACCCTGAGGACTACACAGGAATGTTTTGGAACAGACAGATAAAGAAATGTTAATGCACAGAGTGACTTACTCAAGGTGACAACAGTGTTGGCAGCAGAATCCAGATAGTACCTGATCTGCCTGATCTCTGCCTCTCTGCTTTTTCAGCTAGCTGCTCTGACTGATAACCCATGGTATACTGGCTCTAACTACCAGCAATAAGAGTTTTAGAAATCTAACTCATGATACTTACCAATTTCCATGGTTTCAAATAGAGTCAACTTCAGTCCATTAGAGTAAAATTCTAGCTTGCAAAATTCCTGAAAATATAAACTAGCACACTACTGTTTTGTAGGTTAAATTATTCATTCCCAGTGCTGTCCCAGTTTATTGCTAAGTTTCTGCCCCCGTGAACATCTCAGATGCAGAATCCACATTCTCATTACTCGATGGTCCCCTAGTTTACCTACCCAAGAGTGAGATGAGAATGTAAGGATAACAGCCTTCCTTTATGACAGGTCTGTATGGCTAGCCCTCTTGTCTCCTTTTTGCAGGTGCCTGTCCTGTGTTAACAGCGCCTTCCGCTGCCATTGGTGCAAGTACCGTAACCTCTGCACACATGACCCCACCACCTGTTCCTTCCAGGAAGGCAGGATCAATGTTTCAGAGGTAAGAACATTCTCTGTGGCATGACAACATTCCCCAAAAAGCAGTTTCCTTACATCCTAAATGGTCTGTCCAGTGGCTTAACCATCTCTTGTCCTGCCCTATCTTGGTCACCTTATCAGAGATTCTACATATTATAAATAAATGATATTATAAGGCCCAATTAAGTAGCAACACAAGGCCCCCCAAAGAGGCTAAATCTGCTAGACTCCTGAGACTATATTCAAGAGTGTAAAGGTGATTGCTAGTTGAAACTAAAAGCTCAGAAGAAGCATAGCCAACAAATAGACTCCATGCTCTGAGAGACTGTAATGAATGCTGTCTATTCTTTGAGCCTAGCTCTTTGCTTGGCTGTAGACTTACTGTGCTTCAATAGAACATTCACTCTCAACCATTTTTTCATGCCAACTTTTCATCCAACTCTAAAATTCAATGATTCTTTGACTCTGATGTATTACTGGGTGGGTGGCCTTGGAGACAGAAAGAAATCCAGCTAGCAAAAAGCACCGTGCATTGCCAAAAGTCCTATTATATTATCTAGTTGCAGCTCCTTCCCTAAAGTCTGACCTGCCTTTGTCATTGATACAATAAAATATCATGTTCATCTTTGCTGTGAATATTCTACTTAATACCAGTTATTCACAAAGCCTGGTTCTCTCACATTCCCCCATATGCCTCAGCTCCATGAAGCTCGCTTCTCAATTTCCCTTTCTTTTGTCTATTTTTCATGCCCAGGGGTAGCCAATTAGAACTATACAATTAGGACCTTGTACACACAACTCAAACCACATACCACTGTGGAATTTTCATATACTACTGTAGCCTTTCTGGATATATTTCTCTCCTGGGTTGAACTAGAAGCTGCTTGCAAGCAAAGGCCACATCTTATTTTTAAGTCCAAATCCTTTATCAGTGAATGTTTGTAGAATGCACACATGGGGGAAATGGTGAACAGTGAGTGACCTCTATACCTAAGTGTAAGTAATGGGGACTGCTACCTGTCTATGGTACTGTAAAGTGAATTTCTTGGTTCTCCCAATCTTCACAAGTTGAGCCGGTTGCTTGTATGGCTAACCATAAAGTAGACCTTGAAATGTTTTGGAAACAGATACACCTGACACTCAAAAACTCACCCCTTCTGAAATGATCTGTATTATACAAAGTTTTTAAAAGTAATCTGTCTGAATTGAGAGGAACACATAGATGACTCCATAACTAGTATATAAGACAGACCCACTCACAGCTGCCTCAGAATAATAGAGCCAGGTATCCCGTCCCTGGGACAATCTAGATAAGATTCTTTTCTAGTCATCGGGCATGCCAGAATGCCACATTGATCTTAATGGATCCTACGAATTAATTCCAGGCCTGGGATTCTGCAGGAGCTCAAATCCAGCCTTCTTGGGATAGGGGCTTAAGTACAGAAGGTTTGGAGCAGGAGCTAACACAGCCTGGGAGCCAATGAAAGAATGGCTATAGGGAGCAAGCCACTACAGAAGAGCTAAGGGCTACGGGAAGGTTAGTTTTCTCCAGAAAGCAAACTTCACTGTGGCTACTGAGGTTATGAAGTTCCTTTATAAACTGGAAGAGGAAAGCTGGAACCCATGAAGAAGCTGGTGTAAATCAGGACAAAGAGCAACTCTGTGTCTCTGGAGGCTACCCTTTCAGGCAGATAGAAATCCAGAGCCAAGACTGAGGGTGACCTGCAGCTGGAGCAAGGGCAAGCAGATTGTCACAGGGAGTAAGACAAATAAACTATGGTGGGGAAGCCTGAGGACTGAGCCCCAGAAGAATAAATGGAAGCAGTCCCAGCCCCCTTCACTACAAGGAACCACTGAGGCATAGTTCCTCTTGAATAGCAAGTGAGGGATTTGAAAGTCCAAAGAGCTGCCTCCCTGTTACTCATAATTAAATGATCACCAAAAGATGTTGGGGGCAAATGCAGACTTAAATCTCCTGTTCAGTCTAACTTTCACTCTTCAGTGTCTGTGCCTTGGGTGCTTTGCCCTCTTCTCTCCATCTTCTCCCCATGTCCCCATCAGAGGGCAGACACTCTCTTGCCCTCATGCATGCTGGCTTTTGGCACAACACTAGAACTAAATGGGAGGCTGTGAGGGAGGCCCAGAATCCATCCAGCTGCTTGCTGGCTTGACTCAGCAAAGGAAGTGGAGTGCAGTTTCCTAGCACAGTGGCTAGGGCCTCTTTCTCAAAGTCCTAAAATACAACTGAATCTTTTAGCCACAGCTGACAACACATTTCTTCTTAGTCAGTGGCTTACAGGCTCAGCTCTTTTTTATTCAAAGCTCTGCTTTAGGGAACCTCATTCCCCAAAGTTCAAAAAATGACAAAAGTGCACGTGCACAGCTTGGGTAAGGTTGTTTTAGGGACTGTAAATCCCTTAGATATCTTTTTAGGGTTACTAGAATATCTTTTTACCAGTTCCTTCAAGCCCCTCCTCCAACTTTGAATCAAAATTTCATGCCTGTATACTTGGTAGAAGCAATGTATCACTGATTAGCACCGCCAATTAGCACTACCGATTAGCAACACTGCAACAGTCACGCCTCATGTGTTCATAGTTCTGCACCTGTGGCACAGTTCTCAGTGTGCCTTCCCAGGACTGTGCCATCAGCATCACCTGCAAACTTGCTAGAAATTCATGGGTGCTATCCGAGATGAAGCTAAAGAATGAGAACCACTAACAGATGGCACTTGACTCCAACAACTTGGAGATATTTCCCAGGGCTATGGAAAATTAAGCATCCAGAAAAATCTGACTTGTTTGCTCTCTCAGAAAATTGGGACATGTGAGCATATTGGTCTCCATGGCCATAGTTATGCTTGTAGGCATGGCTTTGGTCTGACCCCTTGCTATTGGTCATGAAGACTCAGTTGTGGCTTCACCACCACAAATCTATCTCCATAGATGGAAATACTTCCCATGAAAGAGTCAGAAGGACCATACTTCAAAGGTTTATCTACCCACATCCTTCCAGAAGCTGCTGGGCTAAATCCATACTTAAGCCTAACAAGAAAAAACTGACAAGCTGGGCCAAAGCACATGCAATTCTGCAATAGGAGTATACTAGCTTACATCTATTACATATTTTCATGTGTATATTACCTTGTTTGTGAATAAATTTCATTTAGTCTTCATTATTATTAAGCTGATTTTGTGATAGACAAAACTGAGGCTGAATATTCCTGATTGTTGGTCAAAGAAATGAGGATATGAGAACTCAGCCAAAGTGGTTTTGAATAAACTTGAATCTCCTGACTCTGCCACATTTGTACATACCCAAGAAACACACAGCAATCATATTAACAGTTGTTAAAACAGCCTGTTACCACACAATCACTGCATGTCCCTCCTTCGTTAATCTAGTTGTCAGGTATTACTGACTCCCTCTTGTACATGAAGAAGCAGAACTTCATCCAGACCATCTCTCAATCCATTTGAAGGTGCTGAGCTTTATCTTCTCTATGCCCTCCCTCAGTTAGAACCCCTCAGCTTTCTGACAGGCTATTTCTCAGCAACATGGTGTTAGGTAGTGCGCAGGAATATGTACTGCTGCTAGCCTTGAAGGCTCATCTCCCTCTACAGCTGAAACAGGACTAGTGAGATGTAGATACATAAATATCTTTTTTTACACCCATCCCAAGGGGAAGATAGAACCAAATAAATCCGATTAACTTACCAGGAAGCTAGCTGTTCTCACTCTTTGAAGTCCAGTGGATGAAGATAATACCATTTCCACATGGAAGAAGTCCTTCAGAGGACTAACATGTCCTCAGCATTGAATTAGGGGAATACCAACCAAAGTGAATGGGCATCAAGGCAGTCTCCATGGCTCTTACTGGGCCCTGGGGTGTTCTCACACAGGACATCTGATCACCTTCATTTAAACTGAAACACCTGCTGAAGAGGCTTGACTGCATTGTGGGGTATTAAGAGGAGATAAAATGACCTAATGTTGTTGGGAAATCTGCAGGGTCATCAGTATTTGACCAATTTTGACAAACATCTTTATATTCTACAAAAATTTTATTTATAGTTATTGGCCTTCTTGTTAGGGTCATCAGTATTTGACCAGTTTTGACAAACATCTTTATATTCTACAAAAATGTTATTTATGGTTATTGGCCTTCTTGTTATTAGGACAAAAACATCATTCTCTCTCTTTTACTCTCTCCTTGATCTCCTCTTCCCTCTCCATTTCCTCTCCCTTCCTCTCCTCCCCCACTCTTACTTCATCCTATGATTGTGTGTGTGTGTGTGTGTGTGTGTGTGTGTGTGTGTGTGTAGAAACAAGTGGCATAGGATTGGCTTTAGATGGGACCTTTTACCTTTTCAAGCCCCAAATGTATTGACTTTCCAACAACTCTGAGAGTTCTTGGCTGTGCCCTTGGTCTCACCATTGCCATTTCTACCCCCCCACCACTCCTGCCCTAACTCATGACCTCATGGATCCATCTCACAGACCAGGTCTGCATCTGATCTGCTGCCAACTTGGACCACCAACCACTTCTTTCCATTACACTGACAATAGGAGAAAAGTCCTTTTCTACCTGACCCCAGAGCAACTGCCAAATACATGATGTCCAATGCATCCTTTTGCTGCTAGGTCAATCTTCAGCATGTTTAGGCATTAGGGAAGAGCCTACTCATCATCTATAAAACTTGTTTTTAAAAGCCTAAAAGAGCACAGAGTTTTCTAAAATTCTAGACTGTTCTTGGAAAATATGACTCAGGCCAGGCAGTGGTGGAGGATGCCTTTGATCCCAGCACTTGGGAGGCAAAGGCAGGCAGATCTCTGAGTTCGAGGCCAACCTGGTCTACAGAGTGAGTTCCAGGACAGCCAGAGCTACACAGAGAAACCCTGTCTCGAACCCCCCTCCCCCCAAAAAACAAAAAAAACAAACAAACAGAAAATATATGACTCATGAACAACTCCTACCCACGACTCGCCATCCTCTAAGATGGATGCATGTTGGCACATATGAGTATATCCAGTTATCACTCCACAGCCATAGAGAACAGGGACTGGTTCCAGAACTTTTACAGGTTCCAAGTCCCTTCTGTTAAACAGTGTGATATTTTCATAAAACCATACACAGTTTGTCTTCTACTTTAAATGGTCTCTAGGTTACTTAGAACCTATTACTCTATATCAGTGCTATATGAGTAGCTGCTTTCTTTATCTGAAAAAATATCACAGTGGGGACCCTGTATGTATCTACTATATGTATAACTTTTGTTTTCCAAATATATTTGGTTTTTGACTGGTGGAATCTATGGATACTGAGGGCCAAATTTGGGGAGAATATTTGTGCTCAAAGATAAAAAGGATGCTATAGTCTTATTTGCTAACTGGAGACATCATACTTCCAAAAGCATATCTGTACGATTCTAGGCCTCCTGAAATTTAAATTTGTTCTCTGAACTCATTAGAAAAAGAAAAACTTTTTATAGCAGTTGATT
>JADRCD010181452.1:0-10912 GCA_019843815.1 Montemys delectorum
TAAATCTTTTTTAAAAATCCTTTTAAAAATAAAAAAAATAAAAACTGATTTTCCATGTCAGAAGCCTTCATTCACACTGAAGAACGTGTGTGTGTGTGTGTGTGTGTGTGTGTGTATGTGTGTGTGTGTGTATGTGTGTGTGTGTATGTGACTCCATTGAAGCTGTTTCTATTAACTGCCCAGTGCAGTGTCTGCAGGAGGACTTCCCTGTATAGGACTAGGATCCCCATCATGACAAAACCCTCTCCTTAGTCTTCTAAGGGCATCACAAAAAGCCTTTTTATTTATTTATTTATTTATTTATTTTATGTACGTGAGTACACTGTAGCTGTCATCAGACATACCAGAAGAGGGCGTTGGATCTCATTACAGGTGGTTGTGAGCTACCATGTGGTTGCTGGGATTTGAACTCAGGACCTTCGGAAAAGCAGTCGGTGCTCTTACCTGCTGAGCCATCTCGCCAGCCCCATCACAAAAGAACTTTGACGTTTGTTCTTCTGGGGTCAAAAGACAGTGGCCAAATCAGATAAGGTCATGGATGCCTCCCTGCCTCACCACCATCAGCCTTGACACTCAAGGGCACCACTCACAACTGTTGTGTACGCTAGGTGTCTGGCCTCCTCTACAGTCCTTCATCTCCCAGGAAGAGTGCCCCGACCTCAGGTACCTGCTTGAGCCTCCCTTCCATGTCTCCCAGCAGTGATCCCTTCCAGCCATGTCTCTCTGGGAAGTCGATCTCCACCAACCGTCGCCATACCTGCAAAATTAAAGAGTGACATCTACAAGGTAGAAAAGTGAAGTGGACTGACAGCCAGGTGCAGTGCTACTGATCTGCGGTCCTGCGTATGTGGGAAATGGAAGCAGGAAGATCACTGGAGTCCAAGAGTTTGAGGCTGACCTGGACACCACAGGAAGACCCTATCTTGAGAGGGAAGGAAGGTGCGTGCTATTACAGCAGTGCAAAGGGCTAAAAGCACCAAGCCTCTAGAACAGTAGGGCTCTCAGTTCCTTATGGTCACTGATAAACTGTGTCACTGGTGTGTCAGGCAACACTTTGACCCACATGTGACAGTTCAGGACCACCACTACCCTCCTAGTGTGTCACTGCTTTTTGTTTAGAAAGGGTCTCTCCCCAGTGCTCATCCTGACCAGTTTCAGACAGGCACAGGAGCATGAAAAGCTTCCCCCCAATAAAGTAGAGTCACAGAAAGTAATTACAATGTCTTTGGAAGAAATGTAGCTAGCTGTAATGGACCACATGAAATTGCACCTGTACGTCCTCAGTGGCCAACTGTGTGCTCCACCCACAGCTGCCTGACCAAGCAGCTCAGGGTGCTGCGTCCCCAGCCTGCTCTAAGTGGCTCTTAGAAACATTTGCTTTCAAGGCTAATGGTCAGGTCAGTCTGTGCAGAACTTGTGTGCCAATCCCTCCATTAGTGTTCTTTCTTCCTGGGACTAACATGTCGTCTGCAGCAAGTTCCTGGCCTGATGACCTGGCTCCTGCCTTCAGCGGTCCTGCTGAATCCTGCTGAATGGCTCTTTTCAACTGGTTACAAAGCTGGTTTCTGCTGGATCTTAAGTCACTATTCTTCCATAAAAGAATACAGACCACTGGGCATGAC
The DNA here is from genome assembly GCA_019843815.1 of Montemys delectorum. Lineage (NCBI taxonomy): Eukaryota > Metazoa > Chordata > Mammalia > Rodentia > Muridae > Montemys > Montemys delectorum. Next base: position 1,623 of record JADRCD010181452.1, read on the forward strand.
AGCACACACCTTTACTTCCAGCTTTGGGGAAGCAGAGGCAGGAGGATCACTGTGAGTTGAAGGCCAACTTGAGCTACATAGCAAATTCCAGGACAGTTAGGACTTCAAAAAGAAAAAACAAAACAAAACCTGCCACTAACAGAATAAACAAACAAACAAAAAACCCAAAACAAAATAAATCTTCTTACTTTGTCTACTATAAATATATATTTCAAGGACAGATAAGCTTACCCCACTTATGCACGGATGCAGAATTAGATATTACAAAGACTTCAGTGTGTTCTTTGAAGATGCAGAGTAACTTTCGCCTTACACGGTGCTGCTGAGATAGCCAGGAGAGCCACAGGGCTCCACCTGACTCCTGTCCTTGGTCACATCATACGCTAGAGTCAGGACTGAGAAACTAAAACCTAATCTCCAGTCACTGTGTAGGTGGTCTTTACCTTTTCACCATTTCTGTATGTTTTCTTTTGCCATCTCAGGATGAGCCTTGCATACTTCTGATTGTTACATTAACTGCAAGCACCGTGTGATTCCGGAACACTTCTGAGGGATGAACCTAGCAACTACCAACCACACTGCGCAAACCCAGCTGCAGGGCCGCAGCCTCCCAGCCTTTACGTCTGCAGGTACATCTGGCTGTTTCCCACAGAAGAGCTTCCTTCCTCCCTTCCTCCATCCATTTCAATGTCACACACTTAGCTTACAGCTCCAACATCACCTCCCACATCCCCAACTTTAGGATGCATTCCTGACGCTGGATCCCCATCACCTCATGGCAAGGGGACCTGGAACCAGCCAGGCCCGGCAACACTTCCCATCAGGCCATGGGTAGTCAAGGTCCCTTCTTTACAGAAGGAAATCCCTGGCTGGAGTTCAAGCCATGATGACAGCTCTTGGGTCCGTAGCGATGGTCCCCAGCCCCTTATGTCCACACCTATATGCCTTTGGCAGCTTTGCAGCTCCCAGGAAGGCTTACCGCCATCTCATTAGAATAGGTAAGTCTGACAGTGGCTGAACTGCTTGAGAGCATGCGGCTTTTAAACATGCTGCGCAGCCATTTTCTCGTGATGTCCAGGACCCCCTGGAGGGTGCTTGTCACCAAGTCTTCATAAGATTTTGTGGCCGGCCCCTCATCGGTATGCTGTGGACACATGAGAGAGGGATTACAAAATCTATACTCACCATCAATCCCGATGACCTGAATCTGATCCCCAGAACCCACATGATGGTAGGAGAAAATTGACTCTTACAAGTAGTCCTGACTTCCCGACCATGTTGTAGTCTCTGTGTCTCTGTCTCTGTGTCTGTCTCTGTCTGGGCCTTTCTCTAGCACGCACGCACGCGTACGCACACACACACACGAAAATGCACATGCATGCATATACACACACAGTATAAATTTTGTAAAGAAAAACTAAAAGGAATTAACATTAAAATATACATTGAATTATCTCCCATCAATAAAGTCAGAGTTATGTTTGTGAAGAAAAAGTCCTCTAGCACCATGGAGGTGCACAGACTCAGGTTGGGGAATGACTCACAGCAATGAGAGAACACTATCTCAACTGCATAAGGCGACCGAAGGGGACAAGAAGGATCAAGTTCAAAAAGAGGTATGGAGATCTGAAGTGGCAGACATGGAATCCAGCTTGCTCCAGCAAGCACAGAAGACTGCAAGCTGGGGAAGGTGTACAGGTGTGCTGGACCACCTCAAGGACAGCGACCTTGCTCCTTGGTTTAAGTTAAATATAAAGAAAGTTCCCAAGGGGAAAACAACATGTGAACCTGTGCTCAGGGTAGAATGGTTCCCAGTGTTTTCTGTCAATAGTGGGAAAGAAGTCCCCAGTTAACGGTGAGGTCCTGCTCTTTAGTTTGCCCTTGGACATCAGAAGCCCTGCCTACAGCCTCCCCCTCTCCCTCCAACCCAAGCCCTAGAACTGCCTCCAGCCCAGAGAGAGCTCAGCTAGAGCAGGGCCTCAGCCAACTCCCTCATGGCTGAATCAGCTCGGATTCCCTTTCAAATTGAGGTGACCGGAAGCCCACTCCTCCAATATAGTGTCAGACGAAAAAGTCCACTCACCCCTGGAGAACTGAGCTTGAGCAGTTCACAGAGAAGCTTGGCAGACAGGGCAGGAATCTCGAAGAACTGTTGGCTAGCTGTGATGCGGCAGACAGTTTCATGGAGGGTCAAACACTCAGCCAAGTAGATCTGTAGTAGGTTCTCCCCAAAGATGCTACCCAAAAAAGTACAGAGAAATCATTGGAATGGTTGAGATATGAGAAGAAGTAGGGGGAAGAAAAAGGTTAAATTTAAAAAAAAAAAAGAGCAGGTCCTCTGTGTGGGATGGGGTGTCTCCTAGCCCTACACATGCAGGTTCATGTTTACAGAGTGTGTTTGTGCATGGGGCAAGTAGGGGTTAACTGGCCAGCATGCCTGACATCCTGAGGTTGAATCCTCAGTTTGCAGAAGGAAAGGGGGGCAGGGGCTGGAGAAAGGGCTCAGTAGTCAAGAGCACTTGCTGTACTATGAGAGGACTCAAAGCCTGGGTCCCAGCAGGACAAATGTCTGTGACTCCAACTCATGGCAGCTGCGTGGAAGTCAAAGCAGAAAAAGACCTGACTGTCAGCACTGCTCTCTCCCCACTTCCTGACTTCCCATGCAATGTGAGCCCTGCTTCCTGCTCCTCTGTCAGGGCTTCCCCCACAGTGTGTGTGTGTGTGTGTGTGTGTGTGTGTGTGTGTGTGTGTGTGTATACTGTAGCCCTCAAACAGTGTGGACGAATACACCCTTCCTCTAGCTGCCTTTGCAGGGCTCCTGGTCAGAGCAGAACAGTAAGTAATCCTATCATGTTTGACTTCTCCAGTCTCACTTGCCTCTGGCTGGAAGCCAGGACTCGGACAAGTACAGTGAAGGGACACGCAGCAAATGGGGCAGGGACAAACCTTTTAGCAGCCAGAGCTGGACACACAGCGTTTCATGGCTTGGAAAGCGTGGTACTGGTTTGCAATCTCCCCAGTGAGGCAGCATGTGTGCCGGAAGCTGTAGCCAGCAGGGACAGCCACCATTCCTCCCAGAGCTATGTGGAAGGCAAGGCTGCCCTTGGCCTCTCCGCTTACCTGTGCTGATAAATGTCCATAAGGTGCAAAAGCATTTCAAAGACTTTCTCGACATCCTAAGACAGTGAAGAAAAGGGCGGGTGTAACCTTGGCATGGAATCTTGAAAAGGCCTCTCCACACACAGAGCACTGATTCAAAATAGCTACTCTTCTCCTCACGCTAGTAAAGACACAATACAAAATTACACGGCTCTCTGAGCATGCTGACGTGTGTGTGCGTGTTCGTGTGCGTGCATGTGTGCGTGGGTGCATGTGTGTGGGGGTGCATGTGCATGCGCATGTGTGTGGGTGAGTGTGCATGCGTGTGTGTGCACATGTGTGTATGTGCGTGTGTGTGTGTGTGTGTGTGTGTGTGTGTGTGTAGACTGTGTTTGCTCAGAAGCCATCCATTTGCTTCTGAGACAACGTCTCTCATTGGCTTGGAAATCACCAGCTAGGCTGGCTAGTAAGCAAGGATCTTGGCCTGCTCACTGCAAAAGTGCAGGCCAGAGTGTCATGGGTTTCAAATGACTTGTGTGGTAGGCACTCTACCAAATGAACCATCAACCCAGCCCGATATGTGCCATGATCTCTGTGTCTCTCAGGTCACACCCACCCTGCCTTAGAGTTCTACCCAGCACAACTGTTTAAAGAAATTAAGGTAGTTTAAAAAGCTATTGAGAAACTCAGGCAAACCAACCTCTGCCCATAGGAAACATTACACACTTAGTAAAACCAACTACACACTTAGTAAAACCAACGCCATTACATCTGACTAAATGTACACTCCGCCCCTCTCGTGTGGTGTGTGTGTGTGTGTGTGTGTGTGTGTGTGTGTGCATGTGTGTTCACCCTGAAGCCCACCCCACAACTTATCTATTTTTCTTTCTTTTGGCTTGTGGTGCTGAGGCTCAGACCCAGGCTTACACTACCACTGAGTGCTCCCAGCCATGTGGCACTTAACCTGTTCTTACTGAGCCAACCTGTCCCCACAACACACCTTTATGATTTGGTTTGAGATCGTCCCCAGCCCTCGAAGGCGGTATGAAATCCCTTGAAAACAATCCAGGACACGAGTGGGCACGTGATTCAGGTATCCTATGGAGTTCTCCAAATAGGAAGATAAGCTTTCAAGAGGGACCAAACTGAACCAGGAGCGGAAGAGGTAATCATCCACATGCAGCAGGGCCATCCTACTCTGCATGAACTGGAGAGCCAGGCTCCTGAGAAAAGACAGCACAAGGCACGATGAGATAGATTGCAGCAGTCGGGACTGACACAAAGACAGAACAGGAGGCTCGGATTTTAAGGGTTGCAATGCTTCATGGCAAACAAAGGTCAGGGAGTGGGCTGACTACCGGACGATTCCCTCTAGACCACAAGGGGCGCTCTCTCTCCTTCATCCTGTACCAAATCAGAGGCAGAACTGGATGGAGCATCGAGCTTTGTGTGGATTCAGTTGGCAGAAACAGACTCGAAAGCCCAGAAGGACTGGCTCATCCCTATCGCTGTAACCAGCTTGCAGCAGGCTCTGATCCAACACCTATCTTGGCTCCTAGCTCCACACCACCATCACTGGATGGCCACTGTCACCACACACTGTAAGGTGTTCATGGTCCTCACCCCTGTACACCTTTCTGCCCAAGACTCCACCAGCAGCACCACCCGAGAGGCCCCTTGCCTCTGCACAGCACGGCCTCCTCCTCTGGCTGAAGTAGACTGTGCCCTAGACATCATGGCAGGAGGGGAAAAATGAACCACACCCATAGAATATGTGATGTGACGTTACAGTGCTGTGCACTGCGATGTTGAAATTCGCCTGCTACTGTGGTACCTAAGCATCTGGGGTAGAGCCCAGTGGGAGAACACCCGCCTCCCATGCTAAGCCCCTGGGTTCACTCTCCAGTATGAGGGAAAGGGGAGGAACGCGAGGGAGAGCGAGAAAGGAAGGAAGAAGGGAAAAGAAAGAAAAAAAGGTAGAGATTTGATGCCTTGAATCGAAGTTTTCTATGGAACTCTTTTTGTTTGTTTGTTTTGCTGTTTTTCAAGACAGGGTTTCTCTACGTGTCTCTGGCTGTCCTGGAACTCACTCTGCCGACCAGGCTGGCCTCGCACCCACCTGCCTCTGCCTCCCAAGTGCTAGGATTGAAGGCGTGTGCCACCACTGCCCGGCTTCATCAGTACTCCTAAAGCACACAAATGCCTGTTGTCACTGGCACTGAAAGATACACAGCCCCAACTCTGGGACTGCTGACAGTTAAATTTTTCTTTGTAACATTGTTGATGTTAAAGGACGCTTGCTCCTGCTGTCCTCTGAGGTGGACACAGGCTCAGTGCCCAGCCTGCAGTGTGCAGCCCGTGGATCTGGGATTGGTGTCAGAAGTGCATCTCTTCAGCTTACTTGGTGGGGCCTTTGTCCCGAAACTCTGAGAAGGAGATTACTTCGAGGCCTGCCCAGGTGTCCTCAGGCTGGCTCTTAGAGTTCGAAATGGGTGGAGACTGCTTCATGCAGCAGTGGATGAGCGGTAAGATGCCCAGCCAGCGGTCACACCCCTCATCTATGCACCTGAAGCACAGATTTGTCAAGTAGGAACGCCATCTAGAAGGGAATGAAGGAGTCAGTGAGGGGAGGATGGTCCAGTGGTCTGTGACCACCACTGCAGAGCCCAAGGGACACTGTGCATGGCTGGAATCCCAGAGCAGAGTCCTGCTAGAGTCTTCTCCTTCTACACTGCACAGCTGAGGGATTGTCTAAGACACACACAGGAAGCCAGGCAAGAGCTGCTCAGCGAGGCTGCCTGACGAGACTTTCAAGTTTTGTCAAACCAGACTCAAGAGATGCTATGAAAGCCCAAGCCAGGGTCACAGTGCTCCTGGAGGTCGCCTCCAAATCTGCTGTGGCCCAGCAGGGATAGCATGCTTCCTAATCGAGTGGCCCAGAGAGAGCTGGAGGAAACACATCCTGGGGCTTTCGTAGACGCTGACACACAGGTGACAGCGCTGTAAGCTGACCTCGTACTCTGTACCCCTTTACTGAGATGCCCAGGCTGGCTTCAGATTCATAGGCCCAAAGGAGTCTCCCACCTCAGCCTGCCAGGCACCTGGGACAGCAGACCTGGGACTGCAGCACTACCCAAAGCTCCATAAGCAAGCGTGCTGGCTCACACCCAAAGCCCAGCACTCAGCAAGCTTAGGGCACACATCTCATGAGTCCCGGCAGCCTGGGCTACATAGTGAGGCTCTATCTATCACAAAAAGAAGTAGATACTGGGGCTGGAGAGAAGGCTCCACAGCTAAGAGCACTATTTCTCTTGCATAGGACCCAGGTTTAGTTCCCAGTATCCACACGGTAGCTCACAGCTGTCTGGAACTCCATTTCCAGGAGATCCAACACCTTCCGGCCTCCATGGGCATCAGGCATGCACACGGTTCGCAAACATACACGCAGGTGAAACACCCAGACACATAAGATAAGAAATAAACAGGAGATACCTTTGAGGCATGCTGAGGACAGGGCTCAGGTCGCTGCAGAGGGCTTCTGGTGAGCCAGCACTTGGAATGAGGAGATAGCACAGGGAGGCCAGGTCCCTTTTGGGTACAGTAAAGTCAACTGCTTCCACCATAAAAAGGATGCTCAGGCCCAACGTGAGCTTACTCCTCACAAGGCAGTTGGCAGGCAGAGACTCCTCATTCTTTCCTTCCAGGAACAGGAACATCTGCTTTTTCACATGTTCCCACAGGTTCTCCTTCACCTGGTCCCAGGAGAGAACGATGTGTGAGCATGCAGGGCACACACAGAGGCTGGGTAACTCTGCCAGGGACCGTGATACCAGAACAGGGAGCACTCCAAAGAGCACCTCACTTGCCTCTCCCCTGCTTCACCACTGAAGCACACAGATGCTCAGCCCCCAGCCCTGCAGGTGGGGACATGGGGAGGCAGTATCCTAGAGACAGTCACACCACAGTGGAGGTAAGGTGTAATGAGGAGCCTGCCCTTTCTGAGAGATCAGGACAAATCCTGGAGGTAGTGTACAGAGGAACCCTTTGAGGAGGAGGAGGACATGAAGTCCTCCTGCCCCCAATTTGTACTTGGCCCACTCAGTCCAGGAATCATCTAGCCTCTAGTTGGTCAAGGGACACTGCCTGTCTACTCCAGAGCTGCTGGTAACAGTGGGGAGTGGGTACCTCTTTCTCTTCATATTGCAGACTGGACCATTTCCTTGCATGGCCATCGTGAATCGTGGGCTCCCGGACCACGGAGTAAAACTGCCGGAACTGAGTCATGAAACTCTGCAGGTTGATGGCACTCCAGGGCTGGAGCACGCTGAGGATGCGGTCCAGCATGACCACAGCAGCCTGCTTCTTCCCTTTCACTAGGTCTTTTCTCGTGCTATCGAGGAAGCGGTCCTTGGCGTGCTGGAACCACCCAGAGGACTTCATGCAGATTATGTCATCATACTGATGCCAGTCTGAGGGGACATAAGGACCTCGTATGGGTGTTGGGGTTGACCTGGTGCTGCTATATATTCAAATGCTAAATTCTAGATTAGTAGATCTGGTTGCCCCAAGAGGGAATTCTCACACACCAGCTTTTGCTGTGAAAAACCTTGCTTCCCAAGCTAATTGGTCAATAAAAAGTAGAGAGAGGTAGGCCAGACTTCCTGGAAGAGAGGTAGGAACTCTGGAAAGAAGAAAGAAGGGCTTTATCATTGGGAGACATGAGGGACGGAGGAGCTACGGGCCTGGAGGGTATGGCTAGCCACGTAGCTGGGGTAGGGCTACGTGGTCAGATTAATTTAGCTGTGCTAGCTGAGAGTCTGGGCAGCTAAGGCCTCAGCTCTAATATTAAAAGGTCTCTGTGTTGTTATTTGAGAAACTAGATGATTAAGGAACAACTATGGCCAGGCCGTGGTGGTGTACGCCTTTAGTCCCAGCACTTGGGAGGCAGAGGCAGGCGGATTTCTGAGTTCGAGGCCAGCCTGGTCAGAGTGAGCTCCAGGACAGTCAGGGTTACACAGAGACACCTTGTCCTGAAAAACTAAAAAAAAAAAAAAGAAAAAAAAGTCAAGGAACAACTATGATTGTATTAATTCCCAGCATTAATTAATATATACAGAATATTTCATTTATTTTACACAAGTGAGCTCCAAGTCCCTGAGGCCTGGCCGCCCCTTAGAAAGTAGAGCATAGGAGAGCAACAGCCGGAGGCAGGATGAAGGGAAAACCCAGGTGACAAGCTCACTATCAGCTAGCACAGCCGTGTACCTGTGCAGTCCAAAGTCAGCAATGGGAACCCAGGGCTGGGGAGGTAGCTCACTGGCAGTGTGCTCACTTTAGCATGTAAGAGCACTAAGTGCTCTTCCAAAGGTCCTGAGTTCAAATCCCAGCAACCATGGTGGCTCACAATCATCTGTAATAGGATATGATGCCCTCTTCTGGTGTGTCTGAAGACAGCTATAATGCTATTATTATAAATAAGTATTTATAATAATAAAGGGCAGACCAGAGCAAGCTGGGTGACTGGAGCAAGCAGAAGTCCTAAATTTAATTCCCAACAACAACATGATGGCTCACAACCATCTGTATAGTTACAGTATACTCATAAACATAAAATAAATATGTTTGTTTGTTTGTTTGTTTATTTTTTCGAGACAGGGCATCTCTGTGTAGCCCTGGCTGTGCTGAAACTCACTCTGTAGACCAGGCTGGCCTCGAACTCAGAAATCCGCCTGCCCCTGCCTTCCAAGTGCTGGGATTAAAGGCATGCGCCACCACTGCCCAGCAAATAAATAAATGTTTAGCACGTACAAAGCCCTGGACCCCCTGCACCTGTATAATCATGGAAGACAGAAGCACACTGGCAATCGCAGTGATTGACAGGTACAAGGAGAGGACCAGAAACGTAGGGTGGCCTTTGACTATACGGCCAAGGCCAATCTTAAAAAAAAAGGGGGGGGGGCTGACTTGGTGGCTCAGTAGTTAAGAGTGTACATATGAATGTGAAGAGCCAGACCGACTCAAGACTTTCTCAGAGGCCCGGATGAAACAACAAAGGGAAGTTTAGTTTTGTGTCCACGGCAGAGCCAGTGCAGGGCCGAGCCAGTGCAGGGCCGAGCCAGTGCAGGGCCGAGCCAGTGCAGGGCAGAGCCAGTGCAGGGCTGAGCCAGTGCAGGGCTGAGCCAGTGCAGGGC
>JADRCD010181461.1:0-40050 GCA_019843815.1 Montemys delectorum
TCTATTAGAGCTACCTGAAGGGAAAGAACCCTGGAGGGAGGTAGAGTCTGTAAGCCTTTATAAGTTAGGAGCTGTGACAAGTTATGAGATGAGAAGAGAAGAGAGCTATAGGCAACCCAAAGGTTAGTTGTTGTTGTTGGTTTTTGATTTTTTTTTTTTTTTTGACTGTCGAATAAGGAGTTCAGCAGCTGCTAAGGTGTGAATACAAGTTGCCCATCCCTGGATGGTTAGATCTAGTTTTTTTGATAAGTAAGCTACAGGTGTAAAGGAGGATCCCAGTTGATGACCTAAGACTCCAAGGGCAAATCTCACTTTTTCAATTACATAGAAGAAAAAAGGACAAGTCAGGTCAGGGAGATGTGAAGCTGGGGCCTTAAGGAGAGCCTGTTGAAGCCTTTGAAATAGATTTGAGAAGAGGTTCGTGGGTGGGGCCTAACGCTGCTTCATATAAGGGACGAGAAAGGAGGGAAAAGGAAGGAACCCATGAACGTAAAAAGCTAGCTATCCCTGGGAATAATAAAATCTCTTCCTTTGTAGAGGGAACAGTTAGAGACTGACTGAGATTCTTTCTATCTAAGATAATAGCCTTGTGGGTAGGAGTAATTGTTAGCCCCAAATAGGTGACCTGAGGGGTGGACAGTTGGACTCTAGAAGGTGAGACCCTGTAGCCTCGACTGGAGAGGAAATTTAGAAGAGTAGAGGTGTCAGCTTGGCTAATTTTTAGAGAGGGGCTACAGAGAAGTACATCATCTACATAAAGTATAACCTTAGATTTAGGGAGAGACAAAGATAGTAAATCAGAAGCCAGGGTCTGACCAAAAAATTGTGGGCTGTCCTGGAATCCCTGAGGTAGAACAGTCCAGGTAAGTTGGGTAGAAAAGTGGGTATCAGGATCTGTCCAGGTAAAGGCAAATATGTTTTGTGACTGGGCATCTAGAGAGATAGAGAAGAATGTATCCTTGAGATCTAAGACTGAGAAATGGGAAGTCCCTGAGGGGAATAGTGGAAAGAAGTGAGTAAGGGTTAGCCACAACAGGATGGAGAGGAACCACTGCAGAATTAATGTGCTTGAGGTCTTGAACCAGGTGATAGTTACCATTAGGTTTTTTAACTGCTAGTATAAGAGTGTTAAAGGGAGAAGAGGTGGGGTGAAGGAGTTTTTTTTCTCAAGAGGTCAGAAATAATAGGCTTAAGTCCCCTGAGGCTCTGTAGAGAGAGAGGGGGTATTGAGCTTGGGTTATGTACCTGGTAGAGTTCAGTAATTGGATGACAATGGGAGAATGGTGTTTAGCAACAGAGGGGTTCTGGACGTCCCAGACTTGGGGATCTACCTGAGAAGCTGGTAAAGGAAATAACATGGTAGTGTTAGTAGGTTTCCTGGCTAGGAGAAGGAGCAGAGGAACTGCTGGTGAACCTGGGTTTAGGCAAATGTGGGGAGCAAAGGAAATAGAGGCTCCCAGCCTAGCTAGAAGATCCCTTCCCAATAAGGGGACAGGACATGTTGGCACTACCAAAAAGGAATGGGTAAGAGGTACACCCCTAAAAATGCAACTAAGTGGTGGTGTCTGGAGAGGGAAGTAAGGTTATCCTCCTACCCCAACAATAGGAAAACGAGGAGAAGTGGGTCCCCAAATCTCCGTCTGGACCGAGTAAGTGGCTTCAGTGTCCAAGAGGAAGGAGATGGGCTGCCCATATACCACAATATCTATCTGGGGCTCCCTGCTAGTGATGGCAGTGGTCGGGTCAGGAGAGCTCGGGCTTCCTCAGTCAGCCATAGCCAAGCCTAGGAGATCAGTTGGAGGGTTATCTGGGAGTGATGTCCTCTGTTTTGTGTAACATGAGGGCAATCAACAGCCCAATGTCCCTCTTGATGGCACGTAGGGCATGGCCCTCTTGGCTTGTGGAAGTTAGGGCAGGCTTTTGCCCAGTGACCTTTTTGACCACATTTTTAGCAGGTACCTGGTGGTCCCTGAGTCTTAAGAGACCATGAGTCCGTGGTAGTGGCTGGGGCTTGTCGGACAACTTTTGCCAGCCTATGGTATTTTTGTTTACGGAGTTTATCTTCTCTCCCACGGTACGCTTTGAAGGCCAGCGGTAAGACTTCTAGTTGTGGAGTTAGGGCTCCTCTCTCTAGTTTTTTTTAAGTTTAGCTCTTATGTTGGGGTAGCTCTGAGAAAAGAAGCTGCTTACCTTCTGGGTTTTCAGGGTCCAGATTGGTATGCTATAATAAAGCCTTTGTAAGGCATTCTAAAAATTGAGATCGATTCTTCTGCTTGTCCTGGACAACCTCTTGGAGATTTTCAAAATTTACTGGCTTTAAGGCCGCTTTTCTAAGGCTGGCCAGAAGGCATGTAATGAACCTGTCCCTGGCTAAAATACCACCTACAGAATTGTAATTCCACCAGGGATCCTGGTCTGGCATTGTCTCAGAGCCGATTGGGTATGTGCCATCTGTTTGGTGAATTCCATCTGCATGCACTCTTGCCTCTTCCCAGGCTCGTCTATGTTCCTCAGGAAGTAAATTATTGGTAAGAATCACATGAATATCATGGAAAGTCAAGCTGTGAGATTGAGTGATATACTGGAACTCTTTAATAAACTTGGAAGAGTTAGAAGTATAGGACCCCAGCCTGTTTTCTAAGTTAACGAAGCAAGAATGGAACATGTATTCTGACAAGACCATCTACTCCAGCAACTTCCCTTAGAGGAAGGACCGTTGTTGGTTTGGGTATCTCTGGGGAGGAAGGACTTGGAGTTTTGATTGTAGACTTAGAGCAGGTGACAGGAGAATGAAGGTAGCTGCCAATGTGGGGTGTTTGGAGCAACCCACAGCTGGCACAGAAGGGGAGGGGTCTGGAGAGCTACCTCCCCTTATTGCTAGCAGGCTCTGGGGTATCCTGGTGAGAAGGAGAAACTGAGGCAGTAGTTTGGGTTTTTGGCAGTGTAGAGATAGGTCTGTGGCGAAAAGGGAGTGGTTCATTAGCTGGATCTAGCAATGTAGCGTCATCTAGCTGAGGTTGTGTAGATTTCAGGATAAGAGAAGTTGGATTGAGGAACAAGAGGAGCACAGGGAGGGATTGGAACGGAGATAGATTAAATGCTTGGACATAGGGAACCTCCTTCCATTTACCAGTTCACTGGCAGTATGTATTAAGATCCCTTAAAATAGGTGGATCTAGGGTGCCATTAAGTGGCCATTTTGAACTCCCATCTAGTTGATACTTAATCCAGATCTTATTGCAAAGATATATTAATTTCAATGCTTCAAGTCAGGTGTTAGCTTCAAAGATTTAAGATTTTCCAGGAGACATCCCAGAGGGGTGCCTGGTGGTATGGTTGAAGACATTTTGACACCTATTGGCAGGTAATTGGACTATTCCTACCATTGTCCTGAGAATAGTCCAAATACCAAAAAGAAATCAGGCAGGCTAGTGTCCCAAGTTGTCACGAGGGCCCCCTAGTGGCTACCCAGCAGGCCTTGGAAAGCGGCTCTACCTTGGTACAGGGTTTGGTTTGGCTGGCTGCAAGAGTGGAAAGGGGAAGGGAACTAAGAGCTGCTTTCAAGGGAAAGGTCAACCAATGGCAGATGTCCTAAGACATATGTCAGCTGGGAGGCGTGACTGTAAACCCGAGTAGTTCCCAGAGATGGTTGGCCAGGCCGTATCTGGAAAACTGGAGGTCCTCCCCTTGACTGATCCTATCAACTAATATGCCAGTGTCTGTGCGACGGACTGGTAAATAGAAAACATGAAACTGAATGGGTAGGTGTGGGCCTGAGCAGAAGCTAGCCCCACATGATAGACCAGGTAGAAGTTGGTATGTCCCGAGGTGTGTGGCAGCGGCTCCAGCTCCTCGGCTGCAACTTGGTGGTTGTGGCTTCAGAGGCAGCAGCTTGCATGGTGAAAGCCTGCAGTTCTCGTAGCCACAAGCTGAGGGGGCCATGAACTCGAGTACTCCGGCAGCTGAGGTTGCCGGTGCTGTGACCTGTCCATGTGGCAGTGATCTCTACAGGTCCCCCGCTGCCGAGCAACGCAGCGACTGCTGACAGAACCACCAATTCCCGGGTCTCAGCACTAAAAGATGTGTTAGAACAGCAGTTCGAGTCAGGACAAACAGCACACTAGGCCCAAACAGTTCCCAGTGTAAGAGGTTTAATTAGAGGGGAGAGGAGGGAGAGAGAGTGCACGAGAGGAACGTTCCCCCATGCATATACGTTTGAGTTCTGACTTAGTGGCCTCAGGTAAAGGTGAGAGGTGAGCCCAATGGATTCTGGGAATATGGCAGCTGTTGCCCTGGCAACAGGTCTGTGAGGCCCACCCATGTGATGTCAAGGGCTTTGGAGGCCCTGATGCTAACACTTACAGCTGGATCTTTTACAGGCATTTTCTTAATTGTGGTTCTCTCCTCCTTGACAGTAACGTGTGTCAAGCTGACTGAAAACTAACCAGGAAAATATGGTTTATTTTTTAGATAGATTTGACTTTCTCAGACATCCAGAATGTAATTTACCCTCCGCCCTCCTTCTTTTGTATTTTCTTTTGCCATTATGTACTTAAAAATTCTTCATTTAGGTGTAGAATTGTGTACAAAACAGTGTATACTCAAGAGTTTATGATAAAAAGTAGCTGACACTACACATTCTACTTCTTAATTTCAAAAGTTATCACTATATATAAATATATTCATTAAATGTAGATCTTAATGCAAAGGAAACTTTGACTTAATATCAATACCTGTCTGCATCGCATAAATCATGCTAACTTTGTCAGTAGCTAGATCTCACTCAAGAATTGTTGCATCAGTTATCTTTATCCTTTCCCTTTATCCTGGTTGGTCGCTGTTTTTTCTTTTCTCTTTCTGAATCCTTTTCCTAACTTCCATTCTTTGTTTCCTTACTGATGATAGTTTTGTTTGTCTCAGGCTCAGGACCACATAATCTCTGTCAGTTCTCACAGTCACTACCAAGTAGACTGCTCTTGCTATTTTTTTAAATTGTTCTTGGATCTATCTGACCTCTGCCTGGCTATTTACCTATCTATTAATCTTCCCATCGATCATCTCTCTCTTCCATCTATAATATCTACCTACCTATCTGTATTTGAATTTTTCTCATGTATTTGAATTATTTGCTAAGTGATTCTCTGAAGATATAATCTTTGATAATCCAGTAAAATATGGTCGTAGGTGTGTTGTGGGTAGTGTGGACATCAGATATGAACTGTACTTTGAGAAATGGCATGAACCTGAGGGCATATGCTGATTTCCATGCTGTAGGGACTGGTAGGGGCCTTATTCCTCTTTATCTCCATTATTTAAGAAATAACTTGGAATGTACTTTTTCACAATTTCATGATTCCAGAATAGGGATTGTTATACAAATATAAACATAATTTGGTGGAATTTAAAAAATCAGCCTACAGAAATCATAATAAATCCAGGATAGAAAGAGATTATTGATGATTATTTAAATTTTAGTTGTTATACTGTATATAGTTGATTTACTCAATGAAGTTTAAGATGAAGGCATATGAAGGTAACCACATATTAACTCACTTACAAACCTACTAACATTGATACTTAGAAGGTTTGGCAGGGAATGATTGGGGAATTTTTATTTCTTGAGTATTCCAGATGTATATTTTACAATTTTACATTTTAAAAATGTTAATATTTTTATATACTTGAATATTTTACTCACATTTGTGTATGTGCATTGTGTGAATTTCTGGAGCACATGGAGACCAGAAAAATGCACTGGATCACCTGGAACTGGAATCATATATATTTATGAACCCAGGTCCTCTGCAAGATCAGTTAGTGTTCTTAACTGCTAAGGCATTGCATCATTTCCCCTATATATTTTACAGTGGATTTCTTAGGGATAGACTGATTGGTTCAGTCACTGAGGATGCTTATTGTTTTTCCTGAGGACCCAAATTTGGTTCCCAGCACCCACATTGGTTGGCTCACATCTGCCTGTAACTCTAGTTCCAGTGGGTCCTACATGTTCTTTTGTCTTCTGGAGGCATCCCTACATACACTTATGTGTATGGACATGGGAACACACACACCCCTAAAATAAATAATTAAAAACCTTATGTTTTGAAGATTTTTTGTTGTATTTTAAAACCGATATCTTTTGACATTAATCTAAGCCTACCAAGACCTGACTGAGTAATGAGCTGAGAGAAATTTTGTGGTAATGGGCTGTTAGTTTTACAACTCTGAAGATTACCTAGTAAGTTTTTGAGTCTTATTTCACTTGCAATGAGTTACTCTCAAAGGAGTTTAGAAATGATCTGAATTCTCTACCTCACCCCTATTATCATACAATACTCATGCAAGACCATGCTATAGCCATCAAATTGTAGCATAAGTCTTATCTTAGCAGTGGTTAACAGGAGCAACACTAAGGGGACTAGAGAGATGGCTCAATGGGAAAGAGTATTTGCTGGTCTTGTAGAAAACCTGGGTTTGGTTCCTACAACCCAAATGGCAGTTCTCAAATGCTTGTAAGTCTAGTTCTAGGGGATCTAATGCCCTCTTCTTACCTCCTTGGATACCAAGCATGCATGTGGTAAACATATGTACATGAAGGCAAATGCTCAGATAAAACAAACAAACAAACAGCCAGCCAGCCAGCCAGCCAGCCAGCCTACCAACCAACCAACCAACCAACCAACCAACCAACCAACCAGTCAACAACAAACTTTAACAGCAAAAATAATTTATGAGGCTAAGAAAAAGACCTTAGGTAGTTTCATCATGATGATGGACACATGGAGTGGGTTTGGGTTAGCTGTTACCCAAGTTCCATTCTGCTGCTTACCATTTTGCCAGAAGGGTAAAGCATGAGCATGCCAAGTTTGCTAGCTTTCAGTAGTTATCCTCCTCATTTGGGGACTCTTAAGTAGCCAACTGCTTGTTGACTTTACATGCTTGCTGACACTTTTCATGGTTTCTGACCTATAGTGAGAGCTCACTGGTGTTTATTGTCATTATCTTCCTTATCACAGTAAGTTGGTGGCCCATGAAGTCTTAGGGATTCAGTTTCGGAAGATATTTGTTATGCTTACATTTAGTGTGGTATGTTATGGCTATTTTTAAAAATTTTTCCTTACCTTTTTATTTTTGTTAAAAAATAAATAACGCAAAATATACCATCCTAATAATACCATTAACAATATACATAGCATTATCCAGCAGATTTCTAGGACTGGGAATAGTTCCAGGTTGAACATGGGTTCTCCACAGGTCTTGAGGTCTTTATTTGAAAAGAGTGAGTAACTATCTCCGGAAATAAGATTGCTAAATCATTTAGTAGTTGTATTTTCAGAACTTTTTAAAAGCAAATTTTGCATTATTTTTCATTGTGTTTATAGCATCTTAAATCTTTTAAAAATACTGTATTTTATTTAGTTGCTTTAAAAATTCTTGACAATATCATAGTGTGCAATTTCTGTGATTACAGTAGTTCTCAAACTATCTTCTAGCATGCCGCTCATATTCCCACCACTCCCATTCCAACTAGTCTTCTGCCCCCCTACTCTTCCCTTCCTCAGTCATTCCTTCTTTCCTTCCTCCTCCATTCCTCAGTTCTCCCTCCACCTGTCTCCCTTCTTCTTTACCTTATCTTTCTTCATCCCTCCTTCCTTCCCTCCAGTGATCTCTTCCTCTGTCAATCTCAGGCATGTGCAGTCACAGCTGCTGGGTTCACAACTGCACTGGCCTTCTTCTATCCAGAAGATGGCATCCAGCTGTGTAGTTCTCACAGTCTTTGTACATCTTCTTCCAGTGTTCCTTGGGCTTTAGAGGGGGTGATGTGTTTGACATGTTGGGGGCCAAGCATTCAGTAGTCATTCTCAGCATTTCAACCAGTTATGGATCCAATCAGTGGCTGAAAGAGGCTTCTCTAACCAAATAGTTTAACTATAAATTAGAAGACAATTTAGCTACATGTCCATTTGGCAAAATAGCAGCAATTCATCCCTCCCAGTATCTTTGGTCTCTATCACCATAGGCTTTTGAATAGTTCTATCCCATTATCTATGAGGAACCTCAAATACAATCAGAGGAAAGTTATCCCCAGAACCTTCACACCAATATTGTACCTGTCAGCATATTTTGCTATGTAGTTTAGGATTGTAGCACTCTTGGTTTATAGCTGGATAAGATCACTTTTCTCACCTATGGTCTGTATAGAACCTTCTAGTACTATGAATCTATAAATGTCAGCCAGCAGGGAGAAGCTTCCAACTGAGTACCAGCTTTGTTTTTTCTGTGTTCTGTATCCCGAGTGCAATGTCTTCAGCAATAGTGTTTTATTCTAGTTGTGGAGAGCAGTGACAATAGTCTTGATTGGCTGGGAACCTCTGAAGATTGTCTAGCCAGCAGCTCATAGGGGGGTACTCTGCACTTGGTGCTGGGACTTTGGTTTGAAATCCTGTGACTTCTGGGAACAAAGGGAACCACCTATGCAGAATATGTCATTCATGTTCTTTGAAAAGTTGGACTTTTATTTAGCATATAAAGGAAGATGCTTTTATTTTTGTCATATCTCCTTAGTTTTGGCTGACTCCCTCCCTCTGCTTTTCCCTGTCTTCCTACTCCTACCCTGTCTTGATATTTCCTTCTCTAGGCTTCCCACTTCTGCTTTTCCTGTTTCCACCCTCATCTCACTGACCTCCCAACCTCATGGTTCCTTTGTTGCTAGCTGGCTCCTACCGATACTCCATCTTAAATCCAGTTATCTAAAAATTCCAGCCTAAGGTCTGCATTTGAGGGGATATATAGAGTTTTTGTTTGGGAGCTTAGGTTATTTCTATTAATATAATGTTATTGCCAGTACTAGACAAGATTTTCAATTTCTCCACATCCTCAACAAATTTGTTATTTTCTTATTGGAGCATAGATAGCTTTATTTAGTAGGCATAGCCAATGGCTACAGCTTACTCACAAGTATCTTATTTAGGCCCCATAAAGTTTAAGAGTTGATTAATACCCAAATTAAAAATTCATATTCACATTATCGCTGATATCTTTCTTTAAATATGGGCAATCTTTGTCTTGACTTTGGAATTCTTGTCTCCTGTCTCTATACAGTCACCAAAACTAACTTTATTCAGTGTTCTTGTGAGAGTTTTTGCTACTTCAAGGCTCAGTGGCCTTGGCCACTCCTGCTTTGAGTTTCTTGTCCAGTCCTCATCCAAGCTTAGAAAATACCTTTAGGAGTAAAAAAGAAAGAAAAATCAAAAGAAGGGTGAGAGTGCAGCTTAGAGGGCTGGCCCAGCCTGTGGCTCCCCCTCTTCCTCAGCCCAGTCTGCCTGGGCATCCGTAACACCTTCTGATGTGTTGCAGACTGATTTCTGTGTCTTTTATGTATTCTTAACTGGAGAGTTATGTTCTGGACGCCACCCCCTTTAAGCGGAATTCCTTCTCTAGACTCTTAAGGTGTAGCAGCAGTCCTGCTTTTCCTAGACATTGTCTCCTTTGCTCCAACTCCACAGAAGGATCCCTTGGATCCCACCACTTAAAATTGGAGAACAAAGGTTCCTTCTTGTTTGTGTCACACAGTATGTCATTGTGCAGGAAGATAGTTCTGAGTGCCCTCAGAGGGGAGCTGGCTTGCTCAAGCAGCTCCTTAGCTCAGCACAGGCAGATGCAGTGGGTTAGAATGCAGCTACATATGCTCTGTCGTGCTAAAACATTCACCCATGTGCTGTTTTTTATTTCACATATTTGGAAATTGTTGCACCAAAATGTAACTCACCAGTCTATTCAGTTTTATAATGAAGAAAAGGTGAAATGAAGAGAGAGTGCTGGAGTTTAACAGTGATGTTTAAACTTTATCTTAATTCATTGTTGTGGAAAAACAGTAGGAAAGAAGGACCACACTAACCTTTTCCTACTTGCGTTTAGTTGAAGAGTGGTTGTTCAAATGAAAGCCAGTTGTTTCCCAGCTAATGCTGGCTTAGTGCAGTTTTGAATAAAGCAGTTAGAAGCTCATAAACACCTTTATTCAGGCTTTAAATGCAGCCCTGCCAAAGTGAAGAATTCAAAATAACTTAAATACCAAATAAAAAAGGGGCAATATATTTGAATGATGCTTTTGCATACCTTAGAAAAATAGAAAATTCCTTTAAGTGAAATAGAAATATCTAACAGATGAAACAAATAAGAATTTATATAATAAAACATTCCTATATACTTTCTAATGATGAATATGTTATGTGGTACTCCTGGTATTAAAATGTGGAGTTATGGATTTCATTTTAAAATACCCTGATTAGAACCTTAAGTGAAAGGGACAAAGCTGAGCTCCAGTGAGGAGGCACAGAGGGGTTGCCATTGACCCGAGGGCAGCGCTAGTCTTCCAGACTCAGCAAACATTCCACAGAGGAGTGAGTGGTTGGATAGATGTAAACATGCTATTAATTTTATGGTAAAAAGGTGATATTTCACTAGGCCAGGTGATGGTGGTACATGTCTTTAATCCCAGCACTTAGGAGGCAGAGACAGACAGATCTGAGTTCAAGGCCAGCCTGGTCTATAGAGAGAGTTCCAGCACAGCCAGGTCTACACAGAGAAACACTGTCTCAAACAAACTAACAACAACAGTAAAAGATTACTTTAGAGATTTGTTTTTTACTAATATTGATTATGGCTTATTTGGTCTAATTACTCTAGTATTTTTCTTCATAGTACTCATTGGCACACATGGCTGAAAAGCTAGTTAGAGGTGTTCTTAACAACAACTTGTTCTTTTAGAACCACATGATCAAAGAACTGGAGGGCCGTGTCCAGCAACTGATGGGAGAAGCAGAGAACAGCAATCTACAGAGGCAGAAATTGACCCAAGAGAAATTGGAGCTAGAAAGATGCTACCAGCTAACATGTAATGAATTACAGGAGTTAAAGACAAGGTAGTGCTGACAGCTGTCTGTGGGGCACCAGAGCTTGCACCTGACTGTAGGTGACCCGTGAGTGGGTCAGACTTTGGGCAGTAAATCTTAGGGCGTTCTTACCTAAGCGGGATTCTTTACATATTTCTTAAAATACTTAAAAACATAGTGTTTGAAACAAGTTAATGAAAATATGGATATTTACTTCATATATAAAGAGAGATATATATTTAAATTTAGTTGATTATTAGTTTAGTTGATATCCATTTTAGAGATTGTTTCCAAAAATGTAAAACACTATTTTTTATCTTACTGTTTTAGGCGTAACATACTACATAAAGAGAAAGAACATCTTGTAAATGACTATGAGCAAAATGTGAAATTATTAAAAAGCAAATACGATTCTGACATAAATCTCCTGAGACAAGAGCATGCACTTTCAACTTCTAAGGTATTGTTCAAGTAGATAGCCACATTTGCACAAGTGTTCAGCCATGGCAGAGATGTATCAGGCAGTCATTTCCATTTGAGGCTGGCCCTTCATTCTGTTCTGGAAACCACACAACACTCAGCAGCAGCTTCTGCTTGACGTCGCCTAAAGCACTAAAGGGTTAAAGATGGAATTCTTAGAAATGCCTTCTCAAGGGTTTCTGCACACGTGTAGTGGTTTACTTTGAGATGTTTGTTTTATTTTATTCTTATTTTTTAATTTTAAAAATGTCCATAAAAATTAAACTCATTTTTACATTTTCATAGCATTAAATACTATGCAGATTTTAGTTTATATTTTTATTTCAAAATACTAATTTTGGCCTCAAATGTTACTCTAGTTACTACTCAGCTTGTTATCCCTCTTACAGTATACTTCAAATAGATTTAAGTTGTCTTTAAAAATATTTTTTTTCACTCAGATTTATAGGTAACAAATTCTGACTAAGCTCTCAGAGGTAAATGGGCTCTATGTCAACCAGAACTGTGCAATGATCAAAAAGTCAAAGCTCTGCCTTCTGTTCTTGCAACCCTCCTAGACATCCGGTGTGATTGAAGAGTTAGAACAGAACATCTGTCAGTTAAAACAGCAGGTCCAGGAGTCGGAGCTTCAGCGGAAGCAGCAAGTGAAAGTGAGTCCTGTGCTTACTGAGGCCACTGGGCCCCGCGCCCTTATGGATTGACCTATGTTTATAGATGAGAGTCCATTACAAATAACTTAGGAAAAGCACCCTAGACATAGCCATTTCTGAGTGTATTGCTGGCATTTACCTAACAAGTGAAGATACTTACATGTAGAGAATAAAAGACAATTGGCTTGAAAGATCTTTTTTTGGGATTAGTTTAGAATTAAAATCTTTTTGTTTTATTTATTTTATTGAGATTGCAAAAGCTAGAATACAGAAAAGACAATGGAAGAAATGATTTTTTTTTTAATAAAGTGAGCATTCTTGTAAGCGTTGTCCAAGTTTAGAAATAGGATTTTCCAGCTACCCCAACAATTCTTAAGTGGCCCTGCTTAATCCGACCCACGGTAAATATTCATCTTTGTATCCATACACTGGCGTAGCTCTCCGCCCTCAGCAGAGAATCGTCTTGTAGCTACATGCAGTGGTTAATGCACACACTCACAACTGGTCAAAGTGTAGAATGTTCTTGAAATTTTTAAGAAAATAAATGAATCTGGCCCTTGTAATATAAAACAGGGCCAACCAAATGCATAAAGATAAACCCTTAATGTGTTCTTGCACATGTATGTGGGTGATAGCCCATAATGTGTATATCCATGTGTGCTGGAGGATATGGGTAAAAGCTAAAAAACAAGAATGAAGACCAAGACATGGTAAGGATGGGTGATGGGAGGGCTGGGGGTTGGGGAAAGGGCATATAGAGCATGAAAGAGGAAATAATATGGGAGATGAGAACAAGGGGGACTATGGGCAGAGGGGCATTCTACTATACACTGTGTTCAAAATGCCATAATGATATCTAATATGTTGTGTGCTAATTTGAAATGAAAATTTTCAAATATATTAAATATACAAATTAAATATCTTAATATGTCAAATATTTTTAAAAGTAAGTCCTAATATTTATTATTTGGTATACTGTCTATAATGTGCTTCAGGGCACTGTTATGAATGGTAGTTATTTTCAAGTATATAAGTATGAATATATTATTTGCTATTCTTTCTAAATATCTTATTAGGGTAGTATGCCATCAAATTTTGTTTGATGTGAAAAAACTCTCTTACATAAGTGTATTATTTTAGAAAGTCCTCCCATTGAAGTTCTAAAACTCCACTGTCTTTCTCCTCGTTCCCTTTTTCTTTTCTTTTCTTTTTTTTTTTTTTTGTTTTGTTTTGTTTTTTGTTTTTTGTTTTTTTGAGACAGGGTTTCTCTGTATAGCCCTGGCTGTCCTGGAACTCACTCTGTAGACCAGGCTGGCCTCGAACTCAGAGATCCACCTGCCTCTGCCTCTCAAGTGCTGGGATTAAAGGCGTGTGCCACCACTGCCTGGCTTCTTTTTCTTAGCACTTTCATTTTCTCTCAATCACAGAGCACTAAGGAGGAGGGTATGAAGTAGTTTCATGGTTGGCACTACCATCTTGACTTAGTTGCTTATTCCTGGTCTCGATGTCTTAAACGTCACAGTGGTCCTTGTACTTGAGGACAGGACCACCTTCACACAGCTGAGGTCCTGTTTCTTGTTGTATAAAGCTGCTCCTGACTTTAACAGTTAGGTGCTTAGGGTTGTCTTGATGATAAGGAGATGACATGCATAACTCTAAGTTTGATATCCAGTACATTCATTGCTTTTACCAGGTCACTAATTTTATTAACTTTAAAGGTAATTATAAAACATACTAAGAATAAACATTTGTCATTTACAGGATCAAGAAAATAAGTTTCACATGGAGAAAAACCATTTAAAACACACCTATGAGAAAAAGGTAATATGGTTGGAAAATATAAACATTTAAAATAACAACTTAAGCAGGTATAGGGGCTGATTTAATAAAGTAATTGATTACCTCATCCTTTAAAGGATTTTTTCTTACTAATTCAATCACAGCTAACCAATATAATAAAAGTTTTCATGTTTATGAACAGCTTCAAGTTCGGTTGTTAATCACCCCAGCATTAAAGCTCTAGTTTTATATTCTGTTGGGTGACTGAACCTTTCTTATGAACAACTTGATTTTTTTACTTCTACAAGTTTGAAATACTTGGAGCTTCCATTTCATTCCTGTGTAGTATCCATGTTATAAGAACTTCATATCTGTAATCAAAGCTGTGAAACAGTGAGAGCATTGATTACTTACAGCTTAGCAGATTCTTAGCATTCAGAACCATGCACAATTTCTTAAATGTATTTAGTATTCCTACGTCAGTAATGACTAAAGTTTTTAATACTTTAGACAACAATTGATAGACTTGTGACTTATATCTTAGTTCTGAAATGGTTTGCTATAAGGTAGGGAAAATAAAAGTAGTTGAAATAACAAAGGTTTTATTGATATTTTTGTTATTTATTTTTAATACTTGCCAAGTGAATCCACTTAAAAAATATAATAGAAAGTGAGGTTTACCCTCCCATTAAAATATGTGTAAGTTAAAGCTAACCCTGGTATATATTGTAGCATTCTCAATTCACATTGTAACCCATCATTTTTGTCCCTCTAGTTGCTTAGTTGATATTCTTTAAATGCTTCTACTGGATAGGCATTGTGTTAGGTAATAGGGTGAGGCCGGAAGCCATTAGTCATTCTACCCTCCAAGAGATGTATAGAGTAAAGAGTGTGTTATGACTTACAAAAAAGACTTCTTCTGATGTATATTGATCTGCTTGTGTGCTTTTTATAATTGTAATTATTTTCTTACTCCTGCACTTTTATTTTAACTCATTGTAATGTGTTTAGTATATTTATATCTACAAAATAGTATCTGAACAGGAATACAAAATGTCTTTTGTTTAAGGGAAGCTTTTCAGTTTCTGTTGCTGAGAAATGAAGTTTCCTAAATATTTTGCTTGAGAGAGAGAGAAAAAAGGGGGGGGAGAGACAGAGAGAAAGAGAAAGAGAGAGAGAAACAGATTGATTGATTGATTGATTGATTTCTGGAAGCCTTCTTCATTGTGTAAGGCCCTGGGTTAGCCTGGGTTTAGTATTCATCGTTGTTCCCTGGGTAGCCTTCTGGCTTCTCTTCCATTATGGACCTCTTTCTGGTCTCTTATTCTGCTGCTGTGGTCTGTACCAATTCTCTGATGTGCTGGTCTGTGGAACAGGATGGGTCATTGTCTAGGAGCAAGGCACACTGAAAACTGTTCTGTGGAGAGACAGACCCAGATAGCCTTTGCTTTTACTGAATTCTTTTCTGATTTTAGCCACCAAATAATCTAAGTTCTGCTGTCAGCCTTTCTCCCTGGCAAATAGACAAAAGGAAGGAAACATGAGAATCTGCTTTGTAACTGGAGCTTAGGGCAAAAGCCCACTTTGCAGCAGCCCTGGAAGATAGGCTTTGCCACCTCCCAACACACTACAGAGTCAAGGAGTAGTAAAAAGCAGGGAAAGGAGATTTAATCCATGGAGCAGAAAATGTGGCTCAGTGACCACAAGTCCTATCTTCTGGGAATGGATGCGAGCTTTAGGTTTAGATGGAGAGAGGATTAGGGTGGAGTTAAGCAGTTCTGATCAAGCTGTAGTCTGCTAGATCAATATCTCAGTTCTAGTTCTGCAGGGCAATCTGAAGAAGTCGTTATTGCTTGAGAGGACAAGCTGATTCCCTGGAAGTGCCTGCTCTGCTCCTGCTTATGATTTCTTTCTTTCTTTCTTTCTTTCTTTCTTTCTTTCTTTCTTTCTTTCTTTCTTTCTTTCTTTCTTTCTTTTCTTTTTTTTTGCTTGTTTTTTTATTAGATATTCTTTATTTACATGTCATATGATTTCTCCTTTCCCAGTTTCCCCTCAAAAAACAAACAAACAAACAACAAGAACAAACTCCTGTTGCCTCCCCTCTCCCCCTGCTTGCCACCCCACCCTCTCCCATTTATTGGCCCTGGCATTCCCCTACACTGGAGCACAGAACCTTCACAGGGCCAAGGGCCTCTCCTCCCTCTTTGGAAGTGCTTGGTCCTGCTATGCTCTGCTGTCCTTGGAGTCCAAGGTTCAGAACAATGACAGGAGACTGTTTAGCTCTTTCATGGGTCTAGAGCAAGGACAGTAAAAACCAGTAAGATCCCTCAGTTCTTCTTTTTGTGCTTTTCAGCTTGAAAGGGAGGGAGGTAAGTTAGGGAGCACTGGTGTGGAGGTAGATTTTCCTTGAGTGGTGAACCTGATTACTGCAGAGGTAAATGAGTGGCCCCTGAAGTAAAGGAGACAGATGCAAAAATGGAGATGGGGAGGCCAGGTTTTCATCTTGCCTTTACTTACCTTGTGAGTTCAAGTAGGGGTCAATGCATTCTTTTTAGATAGACAATGTCTAAGTACTTGTTATAATTTCATTTTTATCAGTAACCTACTGGCCATTCCTGTTGTAGTCCACCTCTGAAAGGAGATCTAAAACCTCTTTATTAGGCATTGCAACAGCAGTTATTCATCTTCCATGAGCTGTCAATTGGCCTCATTTTTAAATAAATAACCAAAATACACTTTCCTGTTTTCAGTGTAAACATGACTTGTTTAAAACAATAGTCTATAGAAGAAAAATATGTATTTGCTCATCTTGCATCTGTTACTGGGATTGTTTATGTTAAAAGAAAAGGTTCCTTGGTGTGTCACTTTTTGTTTCACAATTAATTCCATAATCTCCCCTTTAAAATTGACATCTGTTCTTCTTTCTTTATTAAACCTGCTGTGATCTCAAGCCTTGAAGGTTTGGTGTCTTCTACCCCCTGAGGGAATATCCTTCTGACAGCTCAAAGGGCTAACATAAATCTCATAGTCCTGAACTGTGTAACTGGATAGCTAAATGGGGTGTATAGGCTTTTGTTTTGAGAGTTACAGGTGTGCACATTCAGTGACTTTCCGTATAAAATGTGCTTCTGAATATCTGTTCAGAGGAGGAAATGCCATCTGAATGACATTATTTCCTCATGCCAGTGCGAAAGCAGCAGGATGGGAGCGTACCATCCCACTAGTCTTTGAGGTGGAAGAAACAGCATCAGATGCTGGCCCTAATTTAAGCACACACATATTATCTCATGGTCTTTATTGATCTCTGGTGGCTGTTGCCTGCTCTTCAGATCTTTGAACATCAAACAAATAATAGGCCATAAAGCTAACCGTCATTGTTTGATGAAGTGTGGTAATCTGCTAAATCAGGAAACTGCTGGAGTAAATGATTTTACTAGTAAGGAAACACCTGCCTCCTACAAAAAAATCTAGTGCTTGTTTTCCAAACAGCCACTGGGAGTAAAGAATGATGGTGCTGTTTACCCAAGGAAGAACATGAGGCAGATGTTCACATACACAGGTTAAACTGTGCTAGACTTGACTACTTCTAAAATCAGTTGTAACTGTTAACAAATGTAAGTTCTGAAACACTGAAGTACAGTTTTTCCAGTGCTTAGTATCCATTGTACTTTATGTAATTATATTGAAATAATTTAAACATGTTCACAGTAGTTTTATATGTAATATATAAAATTGTTTTTTTAAATTTCTACTGATATAATTTTTTTTAAAAAGGATAATATTCCCAAAGTTAAAAGAGAAAAATAAATTGTATTGTAGTATTTAGTAAAGTCATGCAATGAGGTCACCCATAGTGTCAGTAGGCTATGGAGATTAGACTTAAGAGGCAGTGTTGTCCAGCCTGCTGGTTTTGGGGCCAGCCCCACATCTTTTGTTTTTTGGCTATGCCATGATCTATGGTCTTTTTCTCATTTATATGTTCCTTTTTTTACTCCCGAGATGTGGAGGATGGAAGAGAATATAAACCATGTTCAGCATATGTTCCATCAAATCAACTACGTAATAATAAATTCTTATGTTTAAGAGTAAACTTTGTGCCTTAATCACCTTCCGTGCTATAGTTTAATATTAACTATAGTGAGAAAAACCTAGAAGTAAATTAAATTAAATCTTACTCCACATTTCCTTTGAGCAACATAGCAAGTCTCTGTGTAAAAATAATATAAATGAAAAAGAAATAGAAATAAATACAAGTAGTTCTTGGGCAGTAGCATCATCTTTTTGTTGTTTTTTTATTTTTCTTTTATGTAAAAAATGATTTATATAATATTAAAACACAAATAGTAAGTTGTAGTCTTCCATCAAAATCAGTATGCATTTATTACTTGCATGGTATTTAATTATATATTACTGACAAATATATGAAATATAGATCAAAACAAAGTCATAATTTAAAAGGAATCTCAAGCATGCAATACTAAAATATTCAGTCAAGAGGAGACAAACTCAGAACATCCCTTAATGACCGCCTTGCTTGGGTCGTGGCTGCTGGCTGGGCACTTAGATAATAACGTAAGTGGAAACAGCTTCTGAGTATCATCAGTGCATGCCTTCTTGACGCAAGGGGAGCTGTTCTTCCCCTCCCTGAGACTTCCCTTTACCTTCAGAAATGGAGCGGATAGTCTTAGAAATCATTACTTTTATTAAGGTGCCACTCACTAACCATCATTAATTACTTAAATTCACTACATAGTAGAACTGAAACTTAAAACAGGTTAAGATTGGGTGGTGAGCGATACCGAGCACTTACAAGAACTCAGAATGCTTGGCATCCAGGGGCTGCTTTCTGAAAGTCAGCCTTGTGTACTGTGCACATCATGACTGTTATTCATAATGATCTTATGTAATCGAGAGATACGTACAGTGTTCTATATGACTCTGTAGCTGTAATGTTTAACATGGACTGAGAATTTTTCATGTTCTAGTATTCACAAGAACCTTGCCTGAAGTAGTTCACTTTTGCCAGAAATCTTAATATGGCTCTCATTGATCCCATTTGTAGAGGGGACTGAGACACACATGCTAAATCTCTTGAGAAGTGGGGAGATGACCATTTAAATTTATCCTGTCTTTCTAGCTAGAGTTGCTTTCTGCCTCCGAACACTTAATGGGTAATGTTTGTTTCTATTCCAATTTAAGAGTCTCACACTGTGCCAAGCAGAGTAGTACATATCAAGGATCTATAAGAAGTAAGATAGGAGTTGCAGTCGCTCTGAGCCTGGGAAATTGTGAAAAGACTATTTTTCCTATGTAGAGTAAAATAAATGTAGTGGCAAAAAAATTCAAGGTGACGTGATCCTTCTCATGACTTATGAGATATTTTAAATTGATCATTACAGTATCAAGAAATGGGGCTTGTGTGTGCTAATTCTCCTGGACAGTCACTGCCTCAGCATGCATGTCTTCTCCATTCTCAGTTCTGTCTTGATTGAGTGGTTTGCCAGCAGAGAAACTGACAAGGCTTTCTGATATTATCCTGAAAAATTGCCTCTCCAGCCTCATTGCTAGTTTAAAAGAATAGTTGATTTTACTAATTTATTTGCCTTATACAAAGGGAAAATTCAAAATAATTATAAAAAAGAAAGGCCAAATATATGTGGAATTTGAATTAAATAGGTCCCAACCAAACTGATTTTAAAAAAAATCTACTTTTGCCTAGTTCTGATGCAGTGTGTGATATGGTTTTTGAGTGTGCGTGCATGCAAGTGTGTGTGTGTGTGTGTGTGTGTGTGTGTGTGTACATGTGATGTGCGCTTCTTGCCATTCTTTTTTGCCTCACTGTCCAGCAGGTTTATATTCAGCTCTATGGTGGTGGCTAGCAGGTGTAAGTGGTACTTTCATATACCAAGTTGAGAGCTTTCTGAGCACTCAGGGAGGCTCTGCAGCCTTACTCGCTGTATGGGTACAAATATAAGTCATTCACTTTTTCTTTTCTGTCAGAAATTTCTTTTCCATATTTTAAGATCGCCATCATGTTCACATGTAGTATCCATACAGCGGTTTTGAATATATGATAAACATTTTCTTTCACCTTCGTGGTTAATGCCATCATCCCACTCAAGGGTTGCTGCCTGCAGGAAGGAGGCAACCAGGATGGAGGAGTTGTTCCAAACTTGGTCAATGATGCACAAATCATGCTTAGTGAAAGAAGATTTTATAATAAATAATGCTCTATATCTGGTCAATGCAGACACAGTGTTTATCCGAGTCTTCTCAAGCATGTGAAATTTCTTTCCTTTGTCAAAGTGATTGGTGCTTTGTGAAGTTGATGTAAACTGAGTCCTTTTTAAGACAATCTAATTATTAATTAGTGTTCAACTGAAAATTAATATTGGGACTAGAATATTGAAATTATTCTATGGATAAGTAAGTTTCTATCATGAAATACATTAAATATTTCTGAATTCATATCACAGCAGATTTGAGATTGTTGTTGTTTGTATTTTTTTTGTACTTTTGAGTATTCTTATCTTCCAGTGAATTTCATTAATTCTCTCATGCAGGTTCATGAACTGCAGAGTGAACTTGATAAAGAGAAAGAAGATGCTCAGAAGAAGATCCATAAATTTGAGGAAGCTTTGAAGTGAGTACAAAAAAGCAGTCATAAAATATTTAATGTTTAAAAACAATTGCTCTTACTTGGGGCTGGAGAGCAGGTTCAGTGGTTAGGATTATTAGTTTCTCTTCCCAAGGACCTGGTTCTAATCTCAGCACCTACTTGGTGGCTAACAATTTTGTATAGCTTCAGAGCTGGAAGATCCCACGCTCCTTCTGGACTCTGTGGGCTTTGGCTGCATGGGTGTACTGACACACCAGCAGGCTAAACATTTATATAGATAACATAAAATTAAAAGCAAAATTTAAAAGCACAGGTTGCTCATAGCGCACTGAGAGCCACGGTGACTAAACTGTGAGTGTTGTGTTTACAATAGCCATGTAAGGTATTACTTCACACTGCTTTTCCATCCTGGATCTGTTTTCAGACTAGTTCTACTAGTTGATTTTTCTTTTCTTTTCTTTTTCTTTTCTTTTCTTTTCTTTTCTTTTCTTTCTTTCTTTCTTTCTTTTTTTAATTAGCAGAAAAAGCAGTTCAGCTGTTCTTAAGTGATAGGAATGAGAGACAATAGAACTCAGTGGTTTCAGATGCCCTCTTCCTCTTAAGTGGAAACACATTTTTACAAAATGAGGTTTAGGCCTTTGGACCTTTAGAATTCCCTGTGCAGATTTTGTTGGGTACTACAGTGTTTTAGTTATTGTATTCACAAATGGATTACTATCTAAGCATTGCTTAGAAGGGTTTTATCTCCTGACCTGTCATGTGAAGGGCCTGGCATTGGAGCTTGTCTTTCTCCATCTTTTTGTGTAGAGTGAATGAACTGTGTTTGGTTTTTACTGTGTTAAGTTTTAGCTTGGACAAATGGATTTACCCAGTAAATACTCAGTTCTTACCATGTGTCAGGCAATGTAAGAAAATAAATTCTCAGAAGACCACAAAACCATTTGGTAGGTTATTTAGGAAGCTTGGCAGGTAGTATACAGAGCAGATAGGATTTACCTGGAAGAAAGTCAGCATAGCACCAGATCCAAGGGGTTCAGGAAAGGGGCTTCCTTGAGTTTTGTGTACCTAGATAATTCCTTTTCTTGCTAAACCTCCAAACCAGAGTCATTTACAGAAATGCCCCCCAAAGGATCTCTCCTATCAACTATGCTTCCTATCACTCTCTCCCTGGGAGGCTGCAGCCCAGCTCTTCCCTTGCTTTGCTTATTAGTAAAATGCATTGGTTTACTTGCTAAACAAACATCTTAGGATAATTTATGTACTGTGACATCACAAGAAGTTATGTTTTTATCCACACAAGGACTTGTTGCTTATTTGCTCACATCAGCTCTGAACCAGATGCCATGAAGGGGATCAAAAGGCAAGCAGTTGTACTCATTAAACATTAAATTGTCATCTTGATTCATGACAACACTAACACTCATCAAGGGCTTGAAAGGATCATACCAAAATAACACATTTTATCTTGAGTTAAAATAAACTATTTTAGATCTTTAAGTAAAATTCCCTGGTCGATTCATTCCTCACATACCCTAGGTAGTCATTGTCCCCATTTTGAACAATTGGCTGATGGTCTTAACAGTTTAGCACCTAGTAAAACAGCAAGCAATAATCAAGATGGAAAATAACAGAGGAAGTTATCATGAAGTCGGAGCTTGAGAATAAATAGCAGGAGCTGGAGCTTTTCCAAATGGAAAATATTCCAAGGACTGGCTGTTAGCTGCTTTTGATCTAAGAATTGTGCTGTTTTGTTTGCCTAAACATGATTTCATTTTGCAGCCTATGATGTAAATAAAAACTTGCCTTGATTTCTTGCAAGCTTTTTTTCTTTAACAAATATGCACAAAGGTAAAAATAATCTTGTGTTTAGACCATTGTGTTATACCCTCATGCAGTTATTCTTTCTTCATTTCATTTAATAATGGCTGTTTCTTATGTGCAGTTAAATGGATAGTAGAAGATGTCAGAGAAGCCAGAAGTATATGTGTGTAAGTTCATATCTGAGTATCTAACAAGTACAGCATAAGTCAGTGAATTTAAAATGTATAAGCAATAATCAGAAAGACAGATTGCTAATAGCAGGCCTGTCAGAGATGAGGAACTTTACTTGATTTCACTGAGAGTTAGGACATGGGAGGCTCTCCTGGGTTTTGGTCTTGCCCTGTTTGGAGATCCTGCCTGCCATGGCTGGCCTCATTTCCTTTCCATCTGTAAGCTCTTACTGAGCGTGTTTGTCTCTTATCTCTGCCTCCTTTCAGATCTGCTCATCCTGTGTCTTAGTTCCCACATCTCAGCTCTTTTGACTCTCTCACAGAATTCCATCCTAGAATTCAGTAATTCTGTAGATGTATTCCTGTTAATTAGAATGTTAAATTGATTAAGATATTAGTGGGGACTTGTGTGACTTTCTTGTGATACAGTCATGCCAGAGACTTGAAGGAGAGTCTGGGGAGTTTATGAGAAGAAGGTGCTTCTCCTGTCTTGAAGCAGTTGAAATGGCCCAACTTAGTGTTTGCTTTCAATTTCAGGTTGATATTTCAAAGCTATTGATATTGAAAGGTTCGCATATTTGTGATCACATATCAGTTACTTTTCTTGTCTCTGTGACAAATATCTGACAGAAACAACCCAAGAAAGGAAAGACACTTTGATTCTTGGCTTTGGAGGTTTATTCCATCATGTCAGAGAGGGTGTGGAAGAGCAGAGCCAGTCACTGGATGGCAGAAGAGGAAGCAGAGACAAGAATGTCTGTGGCCTGCTAGCTCCCACCAGAGTCCGTAGCCATGGGATGGCGTTGCTCACATTTAGAATCTCTCTTCCCTATTCTGTCAGTCTTCTGGAGATGCTGTTACAGACACACACACAAGTACTCTTCACCAGCCTTCTAGGTGCTTCTCCACTCCAGGATATTGCTAATGAAGATTAACCATCAGAGACCACAGTCAGTATTTCACTTTGTATGTACCCTAGCAAGCTTACTTACTGTTGTAGGATCTAGAGCTATTCTAATGTTGCTACTACTACCAGTCTATATTCTTGTTCTGTATTGGTTGGTCATTTTTCTTTTCTGATTCATTTTTATTGTAGAAAGTAATTCTAATACCTTCATGAAACTGAAAGTTATCTGAAACTATAACTGCTAATGTCATGAACTATATGTGGTTTACATTTTTCAATGATAAGTAAAGAATACAAGAAACTCATTGACTAACAAGTAGAAAAATGCTTGCACATAACAGAGCCATTTAGTGTTACTATTTGAAGGACTAATTCTGTAATACTGTTGCCTCCCCCTTTGGGACAGGTAAAATTTGTCAGCATAAAAAGAAACCTAGACTTGATTCTCAGGACAAAAATAACTATATAAATACATGTGCAAATAAAAAATCTCTCAGCAGATATAGATGGTGTATGTTCTATTTCATCCATATTTCAATATTCCTGTATTTATTAAATTTGAAGCTATGTTGTGGGTAAAGTAACAGGCATAGTCTGAAGTATTCTGAAGGATTCAGTGAGATGTTTAAAATCTTCTTTTTGATTAATAACTTTTTCAAGGTCTTTGCAGTAAAATTCAAAACAATAGTTTCCTGTCATGCTTTTTAAATTTCTTTGCATTTTTGAAAAGCACACATGAAATATATTTTATACTAACACTGCATAGACGAATTGTGCAATTTTCTGGTAGTACTAGAAATATAAAGTAGTAATTTATTTACCTCACAAATATAAATGTGGAGCAAAGAGGCCTCCTACAAAATAGCCCATTCTCTACTGTCATATTTATACAAAACTTAAAAAAAGACATGTCATAGTGTGAGGAAAAGAAGAATCAAGTGTACAACATAAAATTGTGCACATACATGTGCATTTCTTGTGGACATAGTCTTCTATCAAGCTTTCAATGTAGTCAGGAATGACACATGATATGACATATGATAATAGCCCTCCACATACACCATGGATCTAACTGAATTTGACTAGTCAATGTGTTTGCAGAGAGTCCGAAGTGAGTTAAGGAAGGCCTTTTTTCTCTTTTGCTCACCCAGTACCACTCTTGAACCTTAGACACTGAGAGCACACTTCCATGATTAACCTCATTGCCTGAGGAGAATCTGTAACTCCAGGGCTCTAAGTCATGCATCTGCATATTAACAAAGGATAGATAATTGAGCAAATGTTGTAGGTAAAGAAACAGTGTGAGATGTTCTTAGTGGCTTATTTGACTAAATTTACATACAAATATACATAAGCATGTGCACATACACAAAAGTAGTCTCTCAAATCAAAGTTGCTGTATCTGTAGCTTTCTTGGAAATGTCTATATTTTCACATGTTAACTGCCTTTTCAAGTAAGATTTCAGTTACACATAGAGTTAATGTGACAAGGTCTAAATGGGGCTACGAAGCAATGCATTTCAGAGTGTTCTTGAGGTTTGTTTCTATAGGAACCATTAAAGCCTACTCTCAATGCTAGTAGCACTCAACAGGTGTTTACTATCTCATTGGAAGCTGTATATGTAGGAAATTAGCACACAATCCTCTATGCCTAATTTCTCTAGTTTTGTTTAAAGTTAGGAATTACATGAAATAGCTTTTTTATGTTACTTTCCTAACAAAATGAGCTGTAGATTAAAAACAAATAACATGCCCTCTCACTTAACAGGTATAGTATTTGTAATCTCTTAGTAAGTGGAATTAAAGTTTACCCCTAAAGTTATTTTTAAAATATGTTATATTTTTGAACATGATTAGAAAAACTT
Organism: Montemys delectorum; assembly: GCA_019843815.1. Taxonomy (NCBI): domain Eukaryota; kingdom Metazoa; phylum Chordata; class Mammalia; order Rodentia; family Muridae; genus Montemys; species Montemys delectorum. The sequence goes on from JADRCD010181461.1 coordinate 25,184, forward strand.
TTCTATAAAGCCATTTTAAATCTCCTTTATCTCTGGTTGCTTGCTTGATTTTTAGAATCAATATTTATAGTATTAATAGCAACAGGGATTAATCTTCAAATGGGAATGGTTTAAAAATAAAGTTATAATGACACTGTTTCTGTCCTTGTATTTATTAGGAACAAATATTAACAGAATCCTACATAATCATTTGCCTATTCAAAAGGGGGCTTTATTTCAGTGCACTTTTAAAAAAATATTTTTTCTTCTCCTATATATTACATCCGACTGCAGTTTCACCTTCCTCCTCTCCTCCTAGAACCACTCCTCCTCCATTTCCCATTATAGAAGAGCAGACCTTCCTTGGATATCAGCCAAACATGGCATAACAAGTCACAAGAAGACTAAGCATATACTTCATATCAAGGCTGGATGAGGCACCCCGTGGGAGGAAAAGGGTCCACGCACAGGCAAAAGAGTCAGATTCAACTCCTGCTTCTACTGTTAGGAGTTCCACAAGAAGACCAGGCTACACAACTATAACATATATGCAGAGGACCTAGGTCAGACCTATGCAGGCTCCCTGATTGTTGCTTCAGTCTCTGTGAGCCCCAGTGCACCCTGGTTAGTTGATTCTATGGACTGTGTTCTTGTGTCCTTGACTCCTCTGGCTCCTACAAATCCTTCTTCCCCCATTCCTCCTAATTTATTTGGCTGTGGGTCTCCACATCTGCTCCTATTGGTTGCTGGGTAAAGTCTCTCTGTTGATGATTATACTAGGCTCTGGTGTACAGGTATAGCAGAATATCATTAGGGATCATTTCATTGACTTTTTTTTTTGCCAGTTGTTTGGTGGTTCTGTCCTAGTTCTCTGCACTGTCCAGCCTCTGGTTCCTGGCCATCTAGTCAGTATCAGGATACTAGTTCACTAAAGCCACCCTTGTAGATTCCAGGGAGTTTCCATTGCACTAGGTTTCTGTCCTGCCCTCAGAAGCCCCTTAGGTCCAGTTGTCCCCTTTGGATTAGTCTAGAACTTGAATGGCAGTGATTATGAGCTCTTACAATAATCCAACAACAAAACAATCCATCTATGAGAAATCTCACTTTAGTGAAATGGAGTCCCAAATGACTTTAGACTTGTCATATATTCTCTTACACTGTAACTCATTCCAAAGGGGAATGTTTTTTCTAACAGGAGGGTGTGTTTAAGCAATCTGTCCTGGGAGCTTGAAGGAACCATGGATATTGACAATGTCCACTGAGCAACTATCAGTATGTGTATTAGTAGCAAAATTAAAGTGCTCATGACTGCATTCAGTAGCCTGGTTCCTGTTATGTCATTATAGTTACACCCTGAGCATGTGCTAACCCCGGAGCAGCTGCCGAGTGAGAACCTGTCCTCCTATGCTAGGCTTTGTCTTTGAGTTCTTCTTACATGTTTACAACTGCCTCTTCATTTTGAATTTTAGAATTAGGTTTTGCAGAAATTCCATAGGATTTTTTTTGTTGGATTTGTAATACTTTTGCTTTAATTTGAATAATAAATAAAATTTTTATTTCCCTTCTATAGTGAGTATATAATTAATCTCCATTCATTTGTCTATTTTAGTATCTTTGACTAAAAATTTAAACATCTTTCTGTATTTTATATTTGTTTTATTAATTTATGTTTAAGTACCTTATAGGTCATATTATTATATTTTACTTTTTTAAAACAATTATAGTTTTAAATTTTGTATCTCGCTGAACAGAAAGGCAGTTAAATATTGAACTACTATATTTAGAAATTTTGTTTAATTATATTTTTAAAGTTTAAAAAATTTTAAAGTATGCTGGGTAGTGGTGGTGCACGCCTTTAATCCTAGCACTTGGGAGGCAAAAGCAGGTGGATTTCTGAGTTCAAGTCCAGCCTGGTCTACAGAGTGAGTTCCAGGACAGCCAGGGTTATACAGAGAAACCCTGTCTCAAAAAACAAAAAAAAAAAAAAGTAATTTACATTGGGCTTGCTTTGTGCACAATGTTAACTACACAGCAAATAATTATAATTTTTTCTTTCTATTTCAGTTTTTATGGTGTCTCTTTCTTAGTTTTCTGCATTGTTACAGTGTCCAATAAAATCTGTCATGTCATCCTGAGTGTAATGGGTAAGCTTATGGCAAGAGATTCTGTTTGTCTAAAGATTTTTGCTTGGCACATTGTGGCTAATAAAAGGTATGCTTGTTTCTAGTTTGCTAAGAGGTTGCTTTTGTTTGTTTTGTTATTAATATTTTTCTTTTGTGTCATACTGAAAATGACATCCTGGGCTTCATGTGTGCTTGACAGACATTTTACCCTTGCCCTGATAAGAGTTTTTATAGTTTTAGAATTCATGAATGGATGTTATAGCTCTCAGAAGCATTCTGCTCATTAAAATAATCACAGAACACTGTAAACATTTTAATATAAAATAATGTAATTGATGAAATAAGTCATATAAATGCATAGATATAGTTTCAAATATTATGCTTTAAATTCCTTGGATAAATGCTAGTTGATAATGTTGAATGGTTTTAAAAATTTTTGCAGGATCTAGCTTGCTAAACTTTACCCAGGATTCTTGTGACTGTGACAGGCTGGCCAGTGTATGGCTTCTCTTTTTCTCACAGAAAGAAGCAACATCCGGTTCATGTCTGTGCTTGCTTCAGTCCGGCTTGGACAGCTCTTTTTGTGAGGATACTGGAGTTTGGAGTTCTTACTTTAGTCTTTCATGAGCATGTTGCCCCTTTACATACGTTGTTGTCTTTGTAATTTCATTAAGTCCCCAGTCCAAGTACATTTCACATCCTTTTACTTGGCCCAGATCCCTCTGCTACACTCTAGAAGCTTTATTTAGCAACTTTATTTCACTGAGTTACTTTTTGTATTCATTAGTTTTGAGGGGTTTTCAAAATATTCTAAATATAATTCCTTTATTAAATAGTTGAAAATCTTTTCTCCCAATTTGGGACTTTTCATTTCATTTTTCCCAATTTGTAGCCATAAAAACATATTTACATTTATTTATTGGGTTAGGCGACAATGTGTGTATGGCCGGGGATCAGAAGATGGAGCTCAGGGTCTTGAACTTGATGCAATCTAGCAATTTGATTTTGTTGTTGTTGTTTCTTTATGAAGTACAGGGTCTGCTGTCATAGCTAAGAAACATTTTTTTATATCAGCTCTGATCACAAAGGTTGTCACCTATGCTTTCCTCTGGAAACCAAACACTTCTGGTCTCACCCTTGTCCTGATTGCTCTGCTGTGTTAACTCCTTCACGGTGTAAACTGCCTTTCTGAGCTCACTTAGAGCTGATCGCTTTCATGTGAGATCTTAAAGTCCTTTGTCTTTGTCTTTGGGAATGATAAATTGTTCTATCATTATGGTTATCCATGGTAGCTACTACTTTATCTTCTGTATTCTGTGACACAGTCTGAAGAAATAGGAAGTTAATTTTAAGCCCTTGCCATTTCATCAGACCGTGTTGCAGGTGCCTCTCACTTTTTCTGCTATTTTCTGTTGGAAGTTTCATTAAGTGATTTTGATGATTTTTCCTGAGTGTATCTCAAATGTTCTCTTTTCCAGGCTGTGCAGTAGCTTTTGGCCTTCAGTTTTTACTTTATCCTTCATTACTTTATCTTGAATGGGCTAGACCTCACCTGGTTTTAATGTTGTATTTATTTAGTACACACTTAGAGAGCCCCTACAGTTTGTGCCATCTTCCTGGGTTCTGTGCTATACAATCTGGGAATACACTGTCTTGGCTGTGCTTTATGTGGACTTGTTTAATGTCTGTGCTCTTGTAAAGATCAATGACTAGATAAAAACACTGCTCAGTTGCCAGGAAGTGCTACGTTTCTAGGAAAATCACCTGCAGATCCTGTTTTACTCATGATGCACCTTTTAATCACCTATAGTTTGAGTCTTTGGTTTTTCTGAATGAATGTGGATTTATAGTTGTCAATGGATCTTCAACTCATATTCTCTGGTTTCTGCATCCATCTTTATTCATTTAGTTGTAAAGTTTGCAGCACTCTGTCTAGCACACAGGGTCAGGCATCCTAATACTCAATAATCTAGGTGTTTTCTGGGATGTTACCATAGTACAGTCCCCACTACCAAATAGCTTAATATTTTTAGATGCAGGACATTTTATTTGAGAGAGACAGGAGATAATTTTCTAGCTCCAATTCTGATTCCTAAAGTACATTTCATCTGGTTTTAGGGTCAGCAGTATACATGGACAGCTTTCTCTGTCTGTTTCTAGTCTCTGCACTTAGCAGAGTTTTCTTTATTGAAGGGTTTCACCGGCTTACCTGGATGATTCTGTGTACTGTTATCAAGATGTTCCTTTTATTCCCAGCCGAGGTATTAGAGTGATCACTTGGGGAGATAATTTGGGAGATGCTAAGCAGATGCCTTCTTTTTTTATAGGCAGCTAGAACTTATCTTTGCCCAGAATTTTTGGCTAGATTTCTGAAATGTGATACATATACTCCTGTGCTGTTTATGATCACATAGTTAAGTCCCTGTGAAGTCAGTACCATCACTTTTGGAATCAATTATTGAGGTTCAATGTAGATTCAATAACAGATTAGTTTGTGGCACTAAAATCTAGTTGCATGCTGACCTCTTCTTGACTTTGAAACTTGATTTCTTAAAATAAAGAAGTCCTTGATCTCAGTTTGCTTTGTGGTCTTTTGCTTCTTTTTCAAGAGGATATAGGGAAGCGTGTGGAGCTTGGTGACCTCCTGAGAAGTGCTGCACGGTTAGCTTTCTGCAAAATTAATAAGAGAATCAAAGGCTGACTCACCATCTCCCAAATGACTTTTTTTTTTTACTCCAGGAAAATCATCATATTCTCTGTTGCCACAAGGGTTCTTTGATTTTTCACACCATTGGATGTATGCTTTATTAATATAATAGACTGCAGACAACTCCTTCTGAGCTTTTATCCCTTAAAAAATTGTTCTTGGCATTATTTGTTCACAAAATGTATGGTGTAGCCATTGTCATTACTATTAGACCAGTAGTTGGTCCTCCTCTACCTCTCTGATCCTCTGTCTCTTAATTACACATGAAATTGGTTCCTGGTCCATTCTCTTGGATCCATGCCAAATATTATTTCTGATCTCATTAAGGTTCTTTTCTTAAACCATTGGCTTCTGCATTTTCTTAATTGAAGTTTTTATATACCAGGATTTCCATCTATTAATTGCTTCCTATTACAAAAAATACTGTGTCTTTCTCTATTTTTAATTATTATATAAGATACTGCCTAAGTCTTTCAAGCATATTCATCTTTTTAACATTTATAGATGCATAATTCTCCATCTTAGAATCCCTTTCTCAACACTACTTCACCCTAGGTCTCATCTCCTTTACTTTTAAAGTCAATTTCCTTTAACGTATTATATTACTCATTTCCGCCACCTTGCCTCCCACCCCTCAACCCTATCTACTCTACCTTCTTTCCTCTGCTTACCAAGACAGTCCTGCCAGAGTTTCCAGTGACTTCTGTGTGGATTTTTTGTTGTTGTTGTTATGGCCTTGTTCTTCTTGGGTTTTATGACTCAAACCATTCTTCCATTTTATTCTCTTCACTCAGTATTCTCTACATATTCATCATTTCTTCATCTGGTTCTAGATTATTTTCTTATACATGGCAGTAGGCAATGGCTTAAGGACCATCCTTTAACACCATCAGTGTGCCTCAAATGTGTGTGCTAGACTAGGACTGTTGGCTTCATTTAGTTTATGTCACTTATTAGGAGAATATTTGATTCATTATTTTCCATTTTTAAACCTCTATTTTGAAATTCACTTTGTGAGAACTTGTAGGCTCATGCCTTTCCAGGTCACTTGCATTTGTGTGCTGCTGTCTCTTGCTACTTCTATGTTTTTCCTAGTTTTCTTCTCTGTTTAGTAGTTTTTTATTCATTCAAGCTTTTCAGCAGACATTACACACTTCTGCACCTGAGACTCCTTTCTTTGGAACATAGATTTATTTTGTACCACATTGACTTAGCTGGCAACATCATAATATTTGGGGACTACAAAAATGATTGCTGGATGTTTTGAAACAAGTTCTGAGTACTGAGCTGTCACCTCTCAGGGACACATATAGAGTTAACTGCATAGTCCAGAGATAGCGTCATAAAGGACGTCACAGTTGCTTTCAAAGATCCACTACACTGAAGTAACAAACAGCTAGTTGGTCCATTTTTAACCCTTATGTTTGTAAACTTAGAAACTCTACTTTAATGTAGGTTAAAAGGGAAAACAATAATAATCATCAAACATTTAGAAATGAGAAATACTGCAATTGTTACTCATCCAATATTGTAGACCATCTCTAAATTTCTTTCCAGACAGATATTAGATAAACTTTTCTTTCTACCTAGAATATAAAACTAAACATGAAAAATTACAAAGTAATGTGAAGGATGGGCATCAGGCTGAAGCGGCTGCTCAGTGAGCATTAACCTTGCTGTGCAAGCGTGAAGACCTGAGTTCAGGTCTGTAGCACCCAAGTAGAAGCAGGAACAGCAGCAGTGCTCAGAGGATAGACACAGGGCTCACAGGCCAGCCAGCATAGTCAAGCCATAAACATCTCATTCAGTGATGAGAGTTCAAGGCGAGACCCTCTCTCCCCTCCCAGAAGCCAGTGAAATTGGAAACAGTGTAAAGAATGTGAAAAAAATGTAATGTGAAAAAAATCATGAATGAGTCAACACTCATGAGAGTAGTCAAGAGATGAACAAAAGGTGAAACTTCTACATTAGAAGGATAAAAACAAGCACATATCATAATCACATGTGAAACACACAATTTTGGGCTTACTCTTCTAGTTTTCATTGTTTGGCCCCTATAGGTAATTTGTTTTCCTTTTTTTTGTTTGTTTGGGTTTTCTTTTTTTTTTTTTTCCAGACAGGGTTTCTTTGTGTAGTGCTGGCTGTCTGGAACTCTTTCTGTACACCAAGCTGGCCATGAACTCAGAGATCCCCCTGGCTCTGCCTCCTGAGTGCTAGGGTTAAAGGTGTCCTCCACCACCAGGGTAGATATTGGAATTTGGAACCTTGCTGTCCTTTTTGGAGCTATGTTTTTTTTATTATTTATTTTGCATGGATGGGTAGTTTTTAAAATTATTTATCTTGCATGGATTGGTGTTTTGCCTGGTCTATGCACCCCATGTGTGCTTTGAGTGCCTGGTGTTCTAGAGGCCAGAAGACCACACTGTATCTGCTTCGACTGGTCATGAGTCTCCATGTGGGTTTGGGAGTCAAACTAAGTTCCTGTGGAAGAGCATCCAGTTCTTTTATCACTGAACAATCTCTCCAGCCACTTAGCTATAGTTTTTTTTACTGTGTACTAATTAAGGTCAAATTTGTATATCATAAATTATTTTAAATTGAGCAATTTAGTATATTCATAGGATTGTCCATATACTACCTTTATATAGTTCCAGTTAATTTTTAGCAGGACAAAGCTCCAAGTCCCTTACACAATTACTGTGTGTCATCTACTCCTTCGTTGTTCCCCTATCGTGTATATGTCTTCTTTGTGGCTTGATTTTCATGGATGTATATATGGCATAGTGCATTCTGTAGTCTTGTGTGTCTGGTTTCTTTAACTTAGCAAGATGTTTACAAGTTTCATCTACATTGTAGAATGCATCATGGCTTTATTTGTTTGGTGGGTGGATAATATTACATGATGAACATATGTCATATTCCCTTTATCCATTACTGCTGATAGACATTTGGCTTATTTCTACCTTTTATCCATTGTGAATAATGTCACTATAAGTTATCAAAGACAGTTGTTCTTTTCAGTTATGAGTATATGCTTAAACATGAAATTATTGGGAAGGCTGGTTGTTTTCGTACCTGGCTTCTGTCATTGGTCTTGAAAATACTTGGGCAGTTGGCACAGCTAAGTCTTTTTACTCTACATGAAGCTACTGTAATAACCCTCAAGCCAAAATGTCACAGAGAGTTATGTATGGGCTTTGCAGTCATTTGACAATGATACTTTCTCTAATTTTCTCTATATTCAACAATATAAACACAAACTGAAGTGTTGTTTCAGGCTCATGGCATTGTACCTTGGAAAGTATGGCTATGTAAATAGTATTCTATCAAGTTGGAATAAGTAGTGATGTTGTGTGTGTTATCCTTCTTTCTCTACTTTGGGGTTATATTGCCTTCACTTTTCTGTCATGCCTGATGAGCAGAATTCTCTGCTAGTTAGTTATGAAAGCACTCTTTTCCAGTTTATACTTATATGTATCCATGTATAGCTGTCATAATAAAACAGTAAACTAAACCAAACCATTACCACTTTGTACTTTAAGGTTATAGAAGAATTATTAGATGCCTGTCTCAGAATTAATCTGAATATATATTTATTATATGTATTAAACAGACTTTGCTTTAATAATTTATAAGTAATTTGTTCAGGATGTTATAGTTTGCTTTTCTTGCAACCAGAATTGATTGTATTTTAAGTTTGATGTTAAACCTAAATTACTGGACGTCATTAACAAGAATTTACTTTACCTTTATAGGTGGATTACAGTTATTCAATTTTATATACCTGTTGCAGTGTATGCAATTTTGTATACTGTGTTACAGTATGTAAATATTGGTCTGTTGTGTTTTTGAGAGTTATAAAAATAGTACTAATGATAGTAAAAGGAAATCAAATGTTCACACATGCAACTGAGATGAGATGCCAGGCATCAGCCATGGTGAACGCAGTGCTTCAGTAGCTGTAGTTCGTTTTACACTAAAGAGGCCAAATTATGTAACACATCTAAAATTATGAGAAAACGTCTCTAGTGATGGTATCTTCTTATATATGTTGGCTGTTAGCTATCAGAAAGTAGAAATCTAGAAAATAAGTTTTGTTACTAACAAATTTTCATAAATTATCTTTTGGTCTGGTATTAATTTTAGTAGTGTTGTTTTTCCTGATAAGGCCCACAAGTTCAATTTTGTACATACTAGCTTATATGGCAAGTAGTTTTTTAATATAATTACTCCAGTTTTGAGGATTGAACCTATGGTGTCATGTGTGCTGTGCAAGCAGGCACTTTATTCCTAAACTGCGTGCCTGTCCTAATTTATTTTATGCAAAGTATAATTTACACAGAAGTTATTAGAACACTCCTGTAAGACAGGAGAGTGCATGGTGTGTGTGTAGAACTAAAGGATTCCTAGCAGGAACCAAAGCACGGAGAACTGGGGGTCCTGCATCCCTGGAGGGCATTGACTAAAGAATGTTAGCAGAGGCAGACAGACAAAGTGACAGTGCAGAAAGACTGACTTTGCTTAGTAGTAGTGGCAATAAGCTAAATGCAATTAGAAATGAGTTAGCAGAGAAGAGAGCTTCTCATCAAAAGGAATTACTATTTCAAGAACATGAATTGTATGACAGTTGTTCAAGCAAATGGTCAGGAGTAGAGCAAACAGACATGACTGTCTGGAAGAAGGCTTTTGCCAGATAATTATAAACAATAGATGAAAAATTTAAGTACATCTAGCATTCAAAAATATACTTTTATTTCCTCATTGAATTTCCTTTATTTTTTTTCTAAATCAGCTCTTGAAGTTTGGTGTCATGAAAGTTAATGAGGGTTCTTTATAATTGGTAACTGTTAAATTTTAATCCTCTAATTTTTATTACCTGATATAAAATTTATTCATTTTAATTGTAGAATACACAAATGTCAACGAACTTTGAAGAAACTTCAGTAATTTAAACCATATATCTCTGTTCTTCATGAAAAATGAAAACACCCCAAAGGAGGTTTTATGTGGAATAAACGAGGTCTGGAAATGGTCTGTATTGAGACCTAATGGCCTTTTGATGTCTGATTCTTTGATTTTGCCTTTTTCTTTTTAAAGGGGTGCTATGTGATTATAATTAGAAACATTTCAAGTTCTTTACTTGGAGAGCTAATTGTTCCTTAGCTCATGCCATGTTGACTAATCATTTACTTCTCAATGGTATAGAGTCTGAAATGACTACTGAAGAGATTCACCATGTGGAGTGAAGAATGCTTCAGTTCTTCATGAAGGTTTTATCATGGCTATAATGTGTACTCATTTATCATTTATTTTGTATGTTGTGGCTCTATTTTAATAACTTCTAACTAATTTGTTGTGAATATTTGTTTGTTTGTTTGTTTGTTTTTTGTAACTAGAATTAAGTATATTTTAAGTTTGGCAATAAACCAAAATTACTAAAAGGCATAATGAGAATATACCTTAATAGGTAGGTAATAGTTATTCAATTTTGTATTAATATAATCATTTGTATTATCTTGAGAAAATTTATCCATATAATTTAGTAAGTTCCCAAAATCTAAGCATAATTTTCTTCTTACAACTAGCTTCCTTGAACACCAGTGTGGTGGTAAAGGGGCCCAGCTGCTCTCTTCTCCACTCTGCTGGAGCATCTGAAACCAGTTTAGATCCAGAGCAGTCAAAGCTTGCAGTTTATTGTAAACATTCCTTAGCTCCAGTGAGCATGCTGATTTAACCCTCCCTCTGAGAAGCACAACATGAAGCTTGCAGAAGAGAGCAATATGTGACTGCCTTGCTTCAAGCAGAGAAAGAAATGTATTTTCTGTTAAGCGGTTCTTTGTAGAAATGTCATCATAGAACACTACATTTCTTCTCATGAGGACACATGGAGTGTGATGGTCAGCAAGCTTCTTACTGACAGACAGTTGTGACACTGTTTCACACTATAAGCTTAATGTGTAACATGAGATTCCTCTTAGGCTTATTAGATGCTTACCTTAGAATTCAGCAAACTCATTTTAAAGCAGCTTATATATTTAGCTTCTTGAGTTTTATTACAATTGCAGTTCCACTTTTACAGTGAAATGTGGTGAAATAAACATGATTGTGGGAGTGAAATCAGCTAACACTGTAAAGCCTTACTTCATTTAGTATTTACAGTAAACACAGTACTTTAATGCCAAGACTTCAAAAGACTCCTTTGGTTCTATGTCATCTGCAGGAGAGATGGAGTTTCAGAAATGAAGCAACTTGACCAGCATCTCATAAATGATGTTACTAAGCTGACCTTCATACCTGAGGCTTCTCAATCTAAATCTCTTATCCAGAAAAAAATTAAATTTTGCTGTCTCTGTCACCAGTTGTTGTTGTTGTTGTTGTACGAGACAGGGTTTCTCTATGTAGCCTTAACTGGTTTGGAACTTGTTATGTAGCCCAGGTTAACTCATCTTGTAATGGTCTTACTTCCTTTTCCTTTCAAATACTAGGATTCTATTCTAGGCTTGAGTTACCACTCTAAGCTTGACAAAATAGTTTTCCTTTTGTATTTTCTAAATGACTTGACTCAAATTATTTATAAGTGTGTCCATTAACCCCATGTGAATCTATTGTACCCCAGAAAGCTGCGCACTCCATTCTTTCTACAGCATACCTCCCTTTTTCTGCTATGATTATTGGGCCTGGACTGGTTCCCTGATCCAAAGGGGACCAGGTTCAAAGACCTTATGTTCCACAGTTGATAAAGCTTCTAGAATTAACAACTTTGCATTGGTTTGACTCAGTTGTCTCTTTTGTTAACCACTGTGTCATGCATGTACAGTCCTCTCTGATTATGAAAATTTGAAATCTAAAAAACTGGTAGACTAAAGCAAGCAAATTCAGAAGCTGAAAACCTGAGAAGTTACTGTATTAGCTATTATTTTTGGTTTTGTGGCAAAATAGATAAAAACTTAAGGGAGACAAATTATTTTGGCTCATGGTTTGAAGGTGTAGTCCATCATGATTGCCACAAACAGGAGGCAGCTTGCTGGCATCTGGATAGAACAAGTACCAGTGAGTGGGGAATTCCAGGCTTCTACTTTCTTCTTTTCCCATTTTTATTTAGTCTGGATGTCCAGCCAGATTAAAGTGGAGTCTTCCCTTCTTTGTTGAGCATCTGTGAGAAACTCCTTATGGACATTCCCAGTGTTTTCTTCTAGAGATTATAAATCTTGTCACATTGACAAGGAAGACTCACTTTCCCAGTTGTAATGATGATGATTCGTTAGTCAACAGCCAGTGTGGACTAGAGTCAAACTGAAGTTTTCAGTAGTTGCATTGATGTAAGGGAACTGGGCAAATGCAGAGGGAAAGAGAAGGTCTGTAAGAGATAAAGTTGTAGATCGGGAGCCTAATGTACTTCTGTGCATGTCCAGAGAGCCTTTTCTGAGACCTTGCATCTTCATAATATACAGTTATTTTATTCAGTTATTATGAGTTTGGGGATTTATTTAGTTGAAAGTGAAATTAGAAGTAGACTAACTATACTGTAATTGCCACATACATTACTTTTTAAAGGGACACTTTTTCTTGGAAAGAATGAAATTGAATTTTATTTTCCTTCCTTATCGAAACTAACACAGATTATGAAAGTATCATATTATATCAAAGTATGAATTGGTATGGGATAGTTTAATTCTGTAGACTCTTAGGAAGTTTAAGTAGATCATTTATCAATAAAATTAGCTTGTTGCCACATAATTGAGAACATGTTGGCATTTTGTTTTGTTTCTCCAACAGTTATAAACTCTTAAAACTTGTGTAAAATCTTAAAATTTTATAACATTTTTAATTTGGAAAAGATTAGAGGCTAATATATAACACCCTTTTTCCTGTTAAATTCGGAACTCATTTTGGAATGCAGAAGGTCAGGAAACCTCTCCACATGAGGCTAAGTGTACTCAACCAGCCCACGTTAGAGCTTTCCACAAGAGACCATGCACTGATGACAGGCCAGTCCTGAACAGAGAGGAAAGGAGTTGAACACACAATTCTTCTTATTTCCTCCAGAGTTAAGGGTTGTTAGTTTGTGTGAAAAGAAAGGCAGGGCACTTTTCTTGCTGAAGGAGTCAAAGTGCTTATTGTGTGGGCAGTTTATTTAATATGGGAAAATTGCAAACATCCAACACACATGTTGACATATAGCTAATGTTAATGGTTTATAATTATTCATATATTTTAATATAAGAAAGAATGTCATTAGGCTATATCTTTTCTTTTTCTCCAGACAGAAACATCTTTCTTCTTCACATTTTATAAATCTGCCATGTTTGTAACTAATACCCAGATTAGTCTTTACTTAAATCCTTTAAAATTTTTGATACTTGTTTTATTTCCCAGAATATGATTTGTCTTGATTAATGTTCTATGTACTCATGAAATGGTTATTTATTTATTCTCTTGTGTTGTGGCAGAATGTTTTATGAATGTCATTAAAGTCAGGTTTACTGATAATTTATTCAATTTCTGTTTGTTTTTCTGTTAATTATTAATAATGAAGGGTATTTAAATTGACAGTTCTAATTAAGCATGTGCTTGTCTTTGTAGTTCTGTAAGTTTTGTGTTTTTAACTTTTGTTTCCTATTGATAAACTCAGTAGTTCCTTAAGTATGATGACATGACCCTGACAACACTCTTTGTTCTGAAATCAACTTTATATAATAGTAATATAGTCATTCTGTTTCCTTAATGTTGATATTTTTAAAAGTAGTTTTACTTTTAACCAATTGGAATCTTTCTGTCTAAGCAGCATAAAGTGTTCATTAATGCCTTCATAATCATTTTGGACTGCCATTGCCTTTTATTTAGAATATTTAAGCCATTTATATTTAGTGTCACTAATAATTTTAAATTTTAAATATAATATACATTCACCTGCCTGGTCCTGGCTTTTTTTTTTAATAAAGAGACTGCATCCTATATTCACATATTCAAACTTTTATAGTAAGAATTTGTAATAATTTTGACAAATAAGGATATTAAAATAAACTTTCATTTATGCCATGAAAAAGGATCTTTTGAAAAGATCTATTGCATTGGCAATGATAGCATATAGGCCACAGTTAATTTATTTTAAAAAAGTAAAGTATAGATTTACTTTTAGATTGATTAGTTGTTGGTTTTTATTGTCTCTATCAGTTATTTACTATCTTAGAGGTTAATTTATGATTTAGCTTACGTATTTTAAAGTTGTCACAATATATCCTCAAGTGGTATTAGACTAGTTTATGTATAAGAATTCTACGATAGATTATTACCTTTCTTTTTTTCTGTACTATGCATTATTCTTGTTATGAATTTTACCATTATACATTATTAAAAGCCATTACTTTGCCTTATTTTCATTTGAAGTTTATTTTTAAGGATACATAATTATAAAAATGAATCTTAAACTAGCCAGCGTAATTGCAAATCTTGATGATATTTTTGTATTCCAACCCCCAAAGTTCCTTTCAACTTGGAAGACTCCCTTTTTTGTTCCCAAAGTTGCAGGCCTCTTGATGGTAGTCTTTAGCACTCTGAATATCTTCAGAGCCCTTACTTTCTCATGATTTTGAAAGATGGTTTTGTCAGTTATGGAATTCTAAGTTGAAAGAGCATGAGTTTATTCATTTATTCATTCATTTATTCATTTATTTTTAACCTTTAAATTTCATTTTTTCTTTTTTCTTTAATTTTTTTATTAGATATTTTCTTTATTTACATTTCAAATGATATCCCCTTTCCCGGTTTTCCCTCCAAAAAAACCCATGTTCTCTCCCCGCTGTCCCTGTTTCGCAACCTACCCTCTCCAACTTTCTGGCCCTGGCATTCCCCTACACTGGGGGATAGAGTCTTCACAGGACCAAGGGCCTCCCATTGATGACCAACCAGGCCATCTTCCACTACATATGGAGCTGGAGCCATGAGTCCCACCATGTGTACTCCTTGGTTGGTGGTTAAGTCCCTGGAAGCTCTGAGGGTACTGGTTAGTTCATAATGTTGTTCTTCCTATGGGGCTGCAAACCCTTTAGCTCCTTGGG